>JAODGE020018433.1:0-10358 GCA_027574965.2 Ecitophya simulans | reverse complement strand
TTGGTCATGTCGAATCTTTGAGGCACGCGTTAAGAAATAAAGACGACAAGGTTATAGAAAAGCAAATCAGCTTTGTACAAGTATAGTATGCTATTTCAAAGTTTATGCAAATCGTGGTATTGGAATAGGGACATCTACAAGCCGGTAGAAAGATGGGAGAAGATCCTCAGCCATAACGATTGTTTGTTATATTTGATGACAAACATTATTATGAACATCGACGTAATCGTTTCAATAACAATGACGACGAGAGTTGGTTTTCACCGAATATTTGTGTGGTATGTAATCACAAATTATTAGAATAGGAGAAATTTGATGTTGATTGTACCAATTACGTATAAAGATGTCTAAAAAGTCAATTTTGTACGGGGTTAAGTAAGGCCATGTTGTACAAGGCTCAAAACAAGGTTACATAAGGTCAAGTCAGCGTCGGTACCAAATTTTTAGCATTTGGCAAATACATATAAATATTATTATAGATATAAGTATAATTAGAATTTAATTGTAATAATTAATTAATAATCTTCTGGTATGATTATTGGTTATATGGTTATTGAGTCTAGTTGTAAATATTAACATGTTGTTAAACGGAGACTAAGTGAATGCATAATTTAGCCACAATTTCGTCGCCACATGGAAACTGTTATAAAGATAGTGTGATTACATATTAATAGTAGACAGAATTGTATCAAATTTTATTTTTAAGGCAATTCAAACGAACAATTCAATAATTTAACTAACACTTTACCCTTAATATGAAATTTAATTATTTATATTCTGTAGTATAGAATAATCCAATTAACGCCACGTCTTGGTCACCATGCCAACGACAGCCAACCACGACCTGGGGTACCTTCTTTTGCGTTCATCCACTTGCTTAATTAATTTGCTTCGGTTGATTTCAGACAATCGGCGTAAATGCTAATTGCACTCTATTCGTATGGCGGACAACCTTTGGAAACGAGCAAGGACAACTCATTTATCATCTAATGACTCGCAGCATGACCAATACTCATCAGAAGTCATGAAGCAGTGAAAACTAAAACCAGAGGAAGCTCACGCTTAATAGTAGTTCAATTTAGAAAAATTACAAGTTGATTGTCAGTACGTTATGAAAATGTATGACCTTTTCTAAAGCTGGGAAAATTTTACACACATTATCAACTATTTTACAGTTATGTGTACCAAAGATATCATTTGGAAGTTTATTAATGTCAAAAAGTAGTAAATATTTGATATACTATTCTATAAAAGTTGACATTTTGCGCGGGTAAATGTCACAGATGCAAACTCTTCACAACGCTTTGCATATTCGGAGATTCAGAGGCATAGATTGGAGAGTCGGTGGTGCTTAAAATAATAAGAAGACATTGTATAAACAGCGGATTTTTGCGGTATTTTAATCACCTACAAAGTATCAAAACAAAATCAATAACTGTTTGAAAAATATGTGGAATTATTCCGAAAAATTTATCTTGCAAAAACTATAAGAATAAATCCATTGATTATAAATATAAACTTTATTAGATAATGTATTTATGTATCTATAAAATATGCATTAAAAGTATTTTGGAAACAAAGAAAAATATTTGATCAACATGTGTTCTTAAATTTAGGAAGCTTATATAACTTGTGCATTATCAGACAGTTTATTTGTGTTTACTTGCTGTCTTCGCCGTCTATAAATATTCACATTGATGTGGTCAAAAGACTGTCAAATCATTGGAATCGATACTCCATGACGACGAGAGAGGATTCACTGCACATCGTCGCGACGAGTGTGTGCGTTGCGAGAACGTAATAATGAAGAAAATCTGGGTTGGTGTGTCAATGTATGTACATAGAACATCGATATTGTTTGATATTGCTTGCACAAGAGCGGAATTTGTATGCGCCGCTTTGATTAAAGCGATCACGCGTGTGCGGCTGACACGCACAATGTGAACTACGTGGCGGTGCGGTAATAAAACGATGACGACACACGCTTTTGTGTATCGGCAGATATTGACGATACGAACTACAGTATGGAGACCACCTAGAAACTGACCAGGCTTGCATAATCGCGTGTGAGTTGAGAAGTGTAGACAAGGAGGCTATCTTGTTACATAACATCGGATGAAAACAATAGGTATAATATGCTTGAGATTCAATAGACATTTCTGTTTATGAAATAATAATAATGATTGAATATAGTTTTTTGTTGATTAAAATTTAATTACTTTGGTTGATAAAAGGTATAAATTTTATTGCTTTTTTTATTGCCGTCAAAAATTTATTTATTGGAAGTTAATCTACGATGTCCTTCACTTTGTACTATTATTACAACCTGTGACACCACAAACACTGACTGTAATCCATAAAATTAGTATAAATATTTAAATTCTTTTAATGCTGCTCCGTAGTCCGTATCTGAGTAAAATGACGTCGTGAATGGTGTCGGTCCATATCCGGTGTTTGTTATCGGTACACCAAATTCTTTTTCAATTAGTGGATGACAATACATCATTGTTATAATACTGAAGATCACAAGCATCCCATACAGGGCAATCTGCCAACAGAAATGCACGTGAATTAGTAATAAATTTTTCACTATTCTATTTAAAATCACTAACCGTAGAATTCATTTTTATGCTACAAATGTCTCTCACTTCTAATGTTGCTTATTGCACAAAACCAAACACCATGACCACGGCTGCAACTCCAAAAATGCAATAGTTTCTTGTGCACGTGCGCTTTTATATATCCGCTCTAATAAAATAATTATTTACGTGTTTTTGGAGCCGGAACTTGATTCAACATTCGCAAGACTTGCTCGGTTATAGGAAGAAACAAATCAAACCAGTCGTGCGGTCAGGCTCATGTTAAAGAATAACGGTTGCAAAAAATTGTTTATGGTCTATCTAAATTCACTCGTACGCAGGAAATGATACGTTCCAATAGTATTTAAAAGATCCAATCAAAGAGATAAACTTATGAGTTACATATAAACGACAAACTTGTTTTGAATGTCAAGGAATTGGTTTAAGATTTGATGTATTGGTGTTATTTTATTTCAATTGCCGTTGAACAACAATCCAGAACAATTTTTATTATTGAAAGTTTAAACATGTTTTTCTGGCAATTCGCATAAAGTGCTTTATTGTTTTGCGCACAGATGTAATGATTGTTTATGGCACAGGCTAATGGGCATGGACATTGATTCGCAGTAGAGATATTATTATCATGATCGCGTTTATGCAATTATTTACATTGTGACATGTACCGACAAGGTTTTTTATAAAAAAAAAACCCGTCTGTCAACTATAATAAAAACTTCCAAAGGTAATAATAACATATTTATATAAATAAAATGTATATACCGCAAGTTATACAAAAATGTGGGTGTTTCTATTAAAAACAATAAAGAAACGGTGTTGAATTGTTTCGATAATATATTCTAGAAAGTTTTATTAATTAGGCTATAAAAATACATGATGTTAATGTATCAAAGTGTTCTCAAAAGCGTATTTTTTTTCTTAACATATATTTATGTTCTATATACATGGGAGTAATTTATTTGTACTGGCATACGCAATTATTTGTAATTACATGTGGTTCCGTTTCATTTCTATCAATAGCTTAAATTCTATCGTTTGGCACAGTAAATAAACGAGTTCAAACGTATTCATTATCAAATTTACGTATTAAATAACCAGTTCATATTATTCACATCGACAAACCATTAAAAAAAATATCGCCTCGTTCTGCAGTTTGTCGCGGCTGTCGCGAGCATCGCAGGCGACAGCGCTGCAAGCATAACAATTAAAGAAATTTTGCACTTTGATTAGAACTAGGCAAACATAATTAACCATGTTATTATAACTATCTACGGTGGCGCGACGCGTGTGATGGCAGTATGGCCGAGAATCGCGCCGCACCGACTTGCATCATTAAACCATCGGTACCACGTGTGCACACGCAAATTTTACGAACCTCGATGCATGTAAGTTTGCCCACGTACGTGCCAATACTTTTGTCTCAAATTGCACGCGACCGCCAGCGATAACGCTCCGCCGTGGTATATTTAAAAAGATGGCCTTATCATGGCCTAGTGCTAGCAGCAAAACGACCAAACTTTTATTTCTTTTGAATGGACTCAATGCAATTTTGGGATGCGGTTTTGATGTAAGTGAAATTACTGGTTGTCTAATATTTATTTGATGGTTAAGGTGGAATTTTCTACGAAAAATTTAGAAATGCAATCCAATTATTGAAGATGGAATTAACGTACACATGGTCAGTCATAGTCACGACGATGTAGGATGGGTAAAAACTGTAAGTCAATATTATAATGATCAAGTGCAAAATATCTTGGATTCTGTCGTGGATGCTCTTTTGGCCAATCCAGAGAGAAAGTAAGTTTCAATAAATTTATCTTCTTATAAAGTATTTTAAAATTTAAATTCACTTTTTTCGAATAGCTGTAGACAATCTACACTATAAGTCTTTGAAAATAATTGCAATATTTATACACTTCTTGATACAATTAACAGTGATTGAAGGTTATTTCGTTTTTTTTTATTATTTTACGCTCTACTAATTGAAATTAAATAACCATGGAACATAAAGATATAAAAATGAGGTTACACGAATGTTGGAAACTTGAATGCTGAACTTCATAGAAAATACATATAATTAGAACCAATTGGACAAAAATATAGCTGAGTAAATTTAGCATAAAAATACAACTATATTATGCAATTATATTTGATCATCGTGATAAATTACGTTTGATAACCTTCTAAAGTCACACAAAAAAACCTTCAAAATAATTATTCTAAATAATTGATATATAAACATCTTTCAGTGTGCTCAGAACAATTAAAAATACATAATACATAATCAATATTTAATTTGCATTTTATGGTTGTGTATTGCTCTTGCAGATTTATACAAGTAGAAACATCATTCTTATACATGTGGTGGAAACGGCAGACAAAACAAAGGAAAGATCAGGTGCGCTATTTGGTCAAAACTGGTCAACTAGAAACAGCTGGAGGAGCATGGAGTATGAACGACGAAGCGACTGCTCACTATCAGTCTATTATAGACGGATTTACATTAGGCCTTCGGTGCGTGCGTAAATTTCACTCTCTTCATTAGATCTTGAGAATCATCAATGATGTTTGATTTTTGTATCAGATTTATTAACGATACTTTGGGATCATGTGCGGCTCCTAAAGTGGGATGGCAAATTGATCCGTTTGGTCATAGCAGACAGATGGCAATGCTGTTTGTTGAAATGGGTTTTAAGGCAGTCTTCTTTGGTCGGCTAGATTATCGCGATAAATATGATCGGATAGATAATCGAACTCTGGAGTTGATGTGGCGCGGTCATCCAGCAATGGGAAATTTAACAGACATTTTCACTTCCGCCATGTACAACTTATACCAGCCACCGGAAGGATTTTGTTTTGACAATGTTTGTGGATACAGTATTGGACCATATAATGAGGACGCTAAAGTAGAATGATTTTAAGATTTTTGTTTCGATTGTGTTGGCAGTAACGACGTCGATTTCAGGTTCGACAGTTTGTCTACTATATTGAAGAAATGTCCAAAGCGTACAAAACAAATAACATTCTTATTACGATGGGTGGAGATTTCACTTATACAGTAGCAGAAGTTTATTTTAAAAACATTGATTATTTGATTAAAAGCATAAAAAAACGTAATTTGAAGACAAGCGATAACAGAAAGATTAACATCTTCTATTCTACACCTGCGTGTTATTACAATGCTGTAAAAAGCTCAACTAATTTTAATGAATTGCAATTGAAGACGGACGATTTCTTTCCATATGCCGATAAGGCGAATTCTTACTGGACTGGGTATTTCACATCAAGACCTACGAGTAAACGATATGAACGAGAAGGCAACAACTTATTACAGGTATGTTCAAACTATCATCTTCTTAGTGAAATTTGATCAGTTCTGTTCGGTATAGGTTTCTAAACAATTAGCAGTATTATCTCGCGTGGGACCAAATCGTGATCTTTTTGACCTCTCCAATGCCATGGGTATCATGCAGCATCACGATGCCATCACTGGAACTGAGAAGCAATTCGTCGCGAATGATTATGCCCGATTACTTCATGACGGGATGCTGGCGGCCGTCGTCGAAAATAGTAAACGCATCGAATCTCTACACGGCGTTAATTGGCACAGAGATTTTGTTACATGCACGTTGACAAACATGAGCATTTGCAGCGCGGGGAGGCACAAACGATTCGCTGTTATCTTGTACAACCCGCTTGCGTACAGTGTGAGCCATCACGTGCGTTTGCCGGTGGCGAGCCACAAATATACCATTAGAAAATCGCTCAGTGGTGAGTGAACGCAAGAGTATTTATAGCCAAGGGCAGAATTGGATTCACACGTATACGTAATTCCACATATCTATTTTAGAGCAAGTGCCCTATCAGATGTCAACTCCGCTACGGCAATTCCACGATCTTCAGCACGGAGAGTCGCATCCTTATGAGTTGACTTTTCTGGCAAAGAACATTCCGGCACTGGGCATGAAGCAATACCTGATAACTGTTGAAGATCAAATTGAGTCAGTGTTGCTACAGCCTGTGGTACGTCAATCGTACTTGGAACTAGGAACCAAGGTTGGTTTGTTGGCTTACCTCAAAACAATTACTGCTGATGTTCAAAATGCCAATTGTAGGATCTAGGAGTTGTTGTTAATGCTGACTGTAAAATAGTAGGACTTTACAATTCAAAGGAAAGTATGACCCTTGAACAGAAATTGATGTTTTACAACTCCAAAATAACTATCAGAGGTGATGGTCGTAGACCTTCTGGAGCGTACATTTTTGCGCCAGAAGGCCCTGCGTTAGACTTTCCATCAATGTCGTGCACAATCCGTCGAGGTTCCATGTTTGACGAAATACGCCAGGAGTATGAATCCTGGGCAGGACAAATTGTTAGAGTTTATAAAGATAGTAAGAAATATGTGGAGTTTGATTGGACAGTAGGTCAAATAGAGCTGGAGTAAGTACTTTCATTTAATTCCCAGTTTGGTGTCAAATTGATCTTGTTAAAAATGTTAACTTGTTTTTCTACAAAAATTATACGCTTTGACAATGAAATTATTTTGCAGAAAGTTCCAAGGCAAAGAAATCATTTCACGCTTTAAAACTGACTTGAACAGCGAAGACTTGTTCCGAACTGATACAAACGGAAGGAGTTTTATAACAAGAAAAAGGAATTATCGAGAAACGTATCGCTTTGTTTCAGAAGATGATATTTCTAGCAATTACTATCCGATTACAACTTATATTGGCATTCAAGACGTTACTAAAAATGCCTATTTCACCGTCTTCAGTGATCGTGCACAAGGCGGATCCAGCTTGGATTCCGGGGAAATAGAAATCATGGTATATCACACTACTTTATACTGACCTGACAATTCCTGACACAATCAGTTCACTTTTTTTGTTTGTAGTTGCATCGGAGGTTAGTGCAAGATGATTCTTTAGGGGTTGAAGAGGTCCTCAATGAAAAGCATACTTTTATGGGAGCTGTAGCTAGAGGGCAGCACGTTATAGATTTTGGCATGATTGATGAAAGAGATGATGAAGGTATCTCCAGAGAGTTGTTGTTAAAACCGTGGTCGTTTTTAATTCCTGTTTCTATCAATGATATGAATGTTTGGAAGATAATTAGTAAGGATGTAAGTAGAAAGCACAGCTTCACTAGCGCCATTTCTGTATTGCATCGCAATTTTTATACATTTTATTACATATGTCAATTTACATTTTAATAATTGTAGTACTTTGGTATGAACCGAGAATTTCCCAAAGATGTTCATCTATTGACACTGGAACCTTGGAAGAAATGGGAAGATAAAGTTCTTATTCGTATAGAGCATATCAATGAACTTGGAATTCCAGAAATGATAGATCTGAAGGTATCAGTAAATTAAAACAGGAAAACATTGTTATTAATCACATTTTGTTTTAGAATTTATTTACGACATTTAAAATAATTGATATAGAAGAAACTAATTTGAGTGCTAATCAATGGAAGGATAATACTAAAATTCGTCATGGCAAGCACCCCTTGTTTTCGTATGAGTATTCAAGCAGTAAAAGTGAATTTGAAAAGTTTTATTTAATGTTAAGACCATTGGAAATTCGAACATTTGTCTTAACAGTCAAGTATTACACATCTACCAATAGTTAGTTGTCAAGAGCGTATAAACCACCTGTTAGCAGAATTACTCATTGTAACAGACTGTTATTTTATTACTTGCATTTTATTATTATGCACCAAAAAACAGCTTTTTTCTCGACGAAAGCAGTGCGTAAAATATAATTTTTTTCGAACTATGCCAAGCTATTGTTATTTTGTTTTATATGAATATTGTATTTAGAATTGGTACATTTAGGTGTTGTTGATTTGCACTCGAAGAAAAAACGTGTTTTTCAACACGTGCGTGAATCCATTTTGATCATCCAATCCATATTAATAAACCGGATCAACTAAACATGAATCAAGTAATGCTGGCGACCACAAACTTCTGTTTTTGTCTTGTTCACTAAATGGCTCAAAACAAGTTATTGGGTTATTTTTTATAATAATATTTAAATTAGAATTCTGTAATGTTTTTGGCTCTCTTGATCTATTACAGGTCAATGAACTTACAATTTAAGAACACATGTTAACATTTTGTATAATTATTGTTAATAAATAAATAAATATTATAAATAATGATTGTAACAGCTGCAGACATGTGTGCTGTTGATAAGTAATAAGTGATGAGCATATAAATGTATGCTCTATGTTTGGTTACGATCTGCTACAATTTTTGAATACGCATACTATGCCAATAAAAAGCTCAATCAATTGGATTCTCAACTTTTTTGAATCAAAACCAACTGATCCCTGGCAAATAGGCATCGACAAACCGGTGGAATACTGGTAGGAGATCGTTCGTAGAAAATACATAATTGATTAATTGAATTTTTAAGTAAGAAAAAAGTCGTTTATTATAAGGAAAAATGTTGACATAATAACGTTGAAGTTAATTCAACCTGTTTTTATTGTAACTTTATTTTTATTTAAATAAAAATTATATTGTTGAGAACCAAAACAAGACTTTAAATTCATGTTAAATTTATCTTAAATAACCATCAGTAGCAATTACATTTAATTATGTAAGAAAATGTGGTCACTACGCTTGAGCACCTGCTCTAAATTTGTCACAATGCAACTTCTGTTTCATTTCATTAATGCGCAATGTCTCAACCTCGATTGTTATTCATTATTATTACCCCGAATGCAAATGCACCAGTGCCTAAGAAATTGCATAAGTCCCTTGTAGTCACGTACCTTTACAATGGTCTCCGATTCTTGGTGCCAAGGCGCGTTGATTGTCACACAGTCTACCTGATTAATTAGTATTCTTCATAAGCACGCATCCAGTAATCATTAGTATGTATTTGTGCCCAAAACGCGCAGCTCCTGAGCCTTTCGTTACGCAATTGGTTGGCGATCGGCATTTATTTTCGATTCAAGAATAACGCTCGCAGTTCAAGGTTACGGGCGTTGGTATTGTTGAGTTACGTTAAGCTTCGTTGAGTTTCGCTGTTCCTGACATTGAATAAAAACAGCAAGATAGGGCATGAGGTACCACCACACGACGCTCAAGGATACTTTTCATGCGGCATGGACAATGTATAAACAGTTTCGACTGTACGTAGTGGAAGAAGATACCATTGCCAAAATGAGTATAAATACACTCCAATTCTACAAGCAAAGTATCAGTTTCTCAGCAAACAGTATTCAATACACAACCAACATGTTCAAATATGTAAGTGTTTCATGGATCGCAATAAAAACATTGCGAGTATAACTATTTTTAATTTTGTTGTTCGATTTGTTCTAATATAGTCTGTGCTTTTTTTGTTGGCAAGATCGCATTCTTCTTCGCCGCCTTGGCTGTTGTCTTCGCCGCCCCAAAACCAGGCTACGTCGCTCCAGTCGTCGCCTCGCCTTTGGCTTATTCTGCCGGTTATGTTGCCCCAGCCGCCTACAGTGCTCACTACACCGCCCCTGTCGCCGCCGCCTATGCTGCCCCATACAGCTACGGGGCCTACGGTGCCTACAGTGCCTACCCATACACCTATGCCTATTAAATTGGTATATAATAACGACGGATTCTCTAATTTTGAACTGAATGGCAATACGATTGATTTTTACGTGTCATAAAAGATGTAATTAGAGGAATATCAAAAATTGTAAAAACCAAAATAAATAGATAAATTATGTGATTATAAAATCCCAACTTTTTTCTTTTGTGTACTTGT
>JAODGE020018429.1:0-10691 GCA_027574965.2 Ecitophya simulans | reverse complement strand
AGTCCATGTTTCTTCAGAATCTACAGGTCATTTGTAATTGTAACGGGGGGAGACTGGCATGTTATTTGAAATTATTTCTACCTACCATAGTCTTTTCTAATCTACAATGTGAGTAACTCTATTTGCTTGACTATAGAAACTGTGGCCGAAGTAGACAGAAGTAGACGAAACTGTTTTTAGTCCAGCTCTGAATGGAATATGTAAGGTATGCAATTGAATCTTTCGCATAATTAATAACGCGTTATCGAGACATTCGCGGCGGCATTCGCAGCCGCAACAAATAATAATAACGCGCGCGCAATAAAATAGTTGCATCAATTTTATCGATACGTATCCTAAAATGTCGCAGGCCGCGCCGCGCTTTGTTTCGCCCGCCCGCGTGCGCCGGCGCTGGGGCGCAGATAGGCCGTCGCTGTAAATAAATGCAATAAGTTAGTTAGCGGCTGGCAATCCTGTGGGCGATAAGGTGTCGGACGACGGTGCGCGGCGCGCTTATCGCCGGCCGCATCGGCATCGCACACACACGCCAGCGCGCCGCCGACTAAAATACAGATCGTAATATTCCATATAGCATATAGAGGCGATGGCGAGCGCGGCCTGGCCTAGCGCGGCGGTCGTGAAAAGCCTCACTGCCAATGCCAACGAACGGGTCGCTCGACTGCCGAGCCCATTTCGATACGAAACGCACGTGGGAATCGATTTTTCGCGCGTCGTCGCATCGCGGATATTTTATAAATTGAGCGCAACGACGGTCGGCGCGTCCTCCGCCGCGCGCGCGCGCGCCGTTGGGACGACGTTAAGGACGTGTCAAAAACTGCACCTCTTTGAGTTATTATCGAGGAAGTCGACGGCGCGCGCTTGCGCTTGTAATTGCGGTCGGTGCAGAAGAATCACGTTTTTTTCGATCGACCGGCGCCGAGCGAAAATGAGGAAATTCGATGATTGCAGATTACGCCGCGGCGAACAACTCGAAAATAATCATCATAGCGGTCGGCGCGCGGGCCACGGAGGCGAAGGAGTGCGCGACGCGGCAAAACGCCGAGATATATCGCGATATGATACCGCAAGTGGCCAGCCAAGGCGATCAGGCGACATTAATCATCTGCTCGTATCCAGGTAAAGAAATTCGGTCGTCGCGCGCGCTCGCACATTTCCTCGCCGGAGACGCCGGAGAGAGAGGTGATTTACGAGCGCGCGCGCGCGCGACCCCACGAAATTTTGGGTCGTCGCGCACGGCTGTTTTCCGCGTGTGTGCAGTCGACGAGATGGCCTACGTCGCGTGGAAGCTGAGTGGGATGTCGCCGCACAAGGTGATCGGCGTCGGCACCAACCTGGAGACGTCGCGCTTTCGGCGAGCCATCGCCGACAAAATGCACGTGCATCCTTCGTGCTGTCGGGCGTTCGTTATCGGCGAGCAAGGAACCAAGAGCAGTACGTATCGCCGCCACGTCGACAAAACGATAAGCACGCCAGACATGCTTGCTGAATATTTAATTATCTATTTGTTTTGTTGTGCCTTCGTTTGTTCTACCTTAATGAACGGAGTCTAGACGCGAGTGGGAATTTCTGATGTATGAATGCACGAACGCGAGGATAATACAGCCGTTAAGATAGGCTCGTGCACTTCGCACTCTCTGCGTCTGCAACGCGCACGAAGGTCTAATATTTTTCCGTCACTCGGATATGTCTGGAATGCGTAACCGCGAACGTAATCGAAGCAATTTGCATTTTGTTAGCCGGCCGCAGTGCCGAACCTCGAATGCCGCTTGTAGAATGCATTGTTTCGCGTGGTGCCAACACCAAAGACATCCGCCAATTAAACACTTAACAAATAGCTCGACGACGAGGAATTCAATTGATTCGATGTTTATCGGCGCGTCTCGTTTGGTGTGTTCGCAGTTCCGATTTGGTCCTCGGTGAACGTGGCCGGCGTGCGGCTGGCCGAAGTGAACCCGGACATCGGCACGCCGCAGGATCCCGAAGATTGGAATTCCGTCTTCCACGAGATCCTCGACAGGTAGGCGAATCGGCGCGAGGCGTTCGAACGCGCGGCCGGCACGCTGTTCGCCAACACGGCTCGTCGAGGACGAGAAATGCTAACAACACCGGCCTTAATTAAGACCGAAGTCCTCGAAAGTGGTCCTCGCACGCCGCACAAAGCGCTGCGGGAATCTCTGGTGTCCCGTTCGGCGCGTCTAGTTAGCATTTCTGGTATCGCGATGCGATGATGATTTACGATGTGCGATGCAATTTCGTTGCAGCGCTGAGGAAGTGGTCTGCCTGAAGGAGTGCGCCTCCTGGGGCATGGCGCTGAGCGTCGCGCGCATCGTTAAAGCGATCCTGCACAACACGGGCGAGTGTTTCACCGTCTCAACGCACATCAAGGTGAGCACCGATCGGCGTGCAGCCCGAATGCTTAACGCCAATTCGCTCTTAATGATTTCGAGTATTTGTCGCGCGGCAAACGAGGACGCTCACGGTTAGCAAAGTCGGTGCGGCATTAAGTCCGCCTCTTGCTCTAAGCTCATCAACGCGCTTGCGCACCACATAAATAACACTTAACGGCGCTCGGCCGACATTAAATTGTCGTCATGCGGCGTCTCTCTGCGCAACGACGACGAACAAACATGGCCGCGCAATGTTTACGATTTAAGCTCGGCTTTTCTTGAATTTGCCTCGGCCGTCGTTTTGTAATGCAAAATCGCCGCGAGAAGCGGACGCGACCAGACAACGCGGCGGACGTGAGCGACGCGCGGACAGCCCGACTGACGTCGCACGTCTTGAGCTAATTGAGTGCCGCTTTGATGTGACTTTTTTGTCGCGATTTTCCAGCGCGCGCGGCCGTTCGCATCCGAGACGCGCGTCGCTTTTCACCTTTTACATCTCATTTAGTCGGCGAATAGCACTCGGCGAGCGTCGAAATCTTTTGCAGGCGAGACACCTGCGACTCCCACCCAGCGGCGGATTCCTGAAAACACTTTTGATCTGCGTTTAATCTTCACGCTTCCCCGCCCGTTCTATTTGAAAATTTCGTTGACACCTTTATCTGATCGAAGTGACTGATATCCTTCTACACTTAGCTTAAGTTATTAGATTATGCAGTGCAAATGATGCGTTCTGTGTCTGTGGTCTTGCGTCGAGCGCGAAGACGATGCGTTTTTAATCTGATTATGCGGTGTTCTCGATGCACGTCGCACGGCGCGGCAGGTTGGGTCCGAATTGTGGGCCCCGTCCTGCCTTCATCTCGCACCACGATGACGAACGGTAGCTAATCTGTATTATACAATCTGACACGCCGCTGACATAAAAGCGTCGCGCGGACAAGTCTTCACAATAACTTCTCCTTGCACCTTGCGAACTACCGGTGACGATAAATCGGAATGCAACGAATTGGATGGTCTGGGCGTTGGAAAGTTAGTCATTCTTTGTTTCGTTTCATTCTTCTGGTACCGCCATGTTCCTAGCGGTCGTCGTTTTTATAATATTTATCGATGCGAGCTTCTTCTACACAAGTAATACGTAAATTAACATCCTCTGCGCGAGGCACCTCGTCCGCGGCTCGAGATATCTCGCATTAACCCGCGGCATTTATCCATCATTGGACAACGCGCTCGCGATATCGTTTATTCCGGCGCGCGCGTGCAACGGCCGCGCCGCCTTAATGAATAAATCAGCGCCGACTTTATCTCGCACTCACCGTGAAGAGACGTGGCGAGCCGAGCGAGGGGGTAGGGCCGATCGTTGCCGTGCCGGTCTCCTCGCCGGCTCCGGCTCCGCATCGCAACGCGACTATCTTGCACAGAAACAAATCCGCTCGGTGCATCTAATAAATAAACGCTTCGATTTCCGTCTATCTACAGTCTAATTGTTTTTTGTTTCCGCTTATCTTCTGCTGGTAGTGCAGCTTTCTCTCAAGCCCGCCTCGCGCGCTTTGTGCGCGCCCGCTGACTTCGACGTCGGCGCAATTAAAACGCGCGCCTCGCACCCGACGCTCATGCATGCTTTTGTTTCGAAAGGGTTGCCGCCACGGCATCGACAAAGACGTGTTCTTGTCCCTGCCCGTCATCCTCGGCAGCGACGGCATCAAGAAGCTGATCAAGCAGTCGCTCTCGGAGCAAGAGAAGGAGGAACTGCAGAAATCGGCCGACCGGATGTTCGATCTCTTCAGGACGCTGGAGTTGGAGAAGATAGGGCCATCGGCAGTGATTTGTTGAAAAGTCGAACGCATTCTGCGATAGAGCACCAATTCGTCGGAGCTTGATTTACTTGATTTATGTTAATTCGTGCACGCACTTTGTCGGTCATGCGTCGAGATGACTGAAAGTGTGCGTAAGCGAAGAAAACGATTCACGAACGCGGCCGGTGTGACATGCGTTTCATCATTACTTAATAAACGTAGAAATGACTCGTGAAACGTTTCATTGATGCGCTCGCGGTCGCATCCGAACGCGCCGAATCGAGAAGATGGTTCTGGAGACGTCAACTGGAACTGTATTAATATTCAATTAAGCCGTTTAGCATTCCGATCTAGTACGATTGTGTGCGGACTTGGCGCACGGACGGACGCTGCTACGGCGAAACCCTTTCAATTAGGCATGAAATACGCGTGTCTCCTTCGTCCGGAGTGCCTAATGCATTATCGACGTGCGCACACGTACATCTCGAGCATGCCGATGATTTCGACGGGAGATGCGCGACTCCGCGGGTGCACCTTCGACTGCTCGTTTGGGCGCAACAACGCGCGCCGCGCTCGAGTTGCTCGTCCGACCGTATAAAGTTGATTTACATACTATGCTAATGGCGCATGCAACAAATACTTTGCTCGACGTTCGGCACGGCATTCAGCGACGCTCGTCGCATTGTTACTGCTTATGGTCATTCGTTATTTCCAGTGGAGAATCTGTGCCCTTCGCATTCGGAACGGCAGATGAGGTAAAAATTAGGGCCAGTATAGGAAGTCGTTACGAGCGTGCACTCCAAGAGGACAAGAGTTTATTTTATAGCGTTAAATATGCGTTAATCCTTCGAACCAAAATCGCGTTCCTAGCAAGGACAAAACTTCAGTCCCAGCCTAACCGAGCAAGTAAAATGTGAAGACGATTATACTGGATTCTCATGTATTTCTTTAACCATTTCAAAGATAATAAAACAAAACATTAGTACCACAAAATCACGCAACATGTCCAAGTGGAATATCGGCACATATCGTGGCATAGTAAAAGCATNTTTTTTTTTCGTTTCTATTAATCTGTGTATATGAACAATTGTTAAGTTAAGACAGATAAATCAGGCTCGGAACTTCTAAAGTAGTATTTTAGTAATGTGATAGTATGGTGTACCGTATTTTAAAGTTGCTGTACACGTCCGAGGGTCGTTTAAATTAGCGCAGCGGCGCAGTAATACTAATTATACTTTACTGAGATTTACTAAAATATGATGATGCATTAGGGAAACGTTCCGGCGTGAAGTCTTCGTTATCTTGTATGCTCGTTTGGACGCTGGTGCGCAGCAGATCTCTGTAGGCGGCTTGTATGGTCAGGTCTGCGCTGCCTTCTTCAACGACCGTATCCAAATTTGCAACTTGCGCGTTTCCGGTCGACGTAACAGCCCTTCTGAGACTCTCTACGATGTTTACAAGAACATCGGTATGTATTAGCACATGAGCATGTTATATTTAACATTTACGTACCACTGATGACCTGCGGAAGAGTTCCTTGAGGTTTGTTACCGGTGACAACTTTACGGCGCTTGCTCGGCATTCCAGACAAGTACGCATCGCTTAATGGGGCTTGATTTTGACGTCGTTGTCGCTGGGTGTCTCGTGTTATGAGCGGCACCCAATCCTGGCAATGCAATAAGAATTAAATAAAAAGTACCTACAAACGAAGGCGGGTCATACTTGGGGTACTTGTCCGTGCCAATTTTCGGATCCGATCACAACGGCTGGAATATCCTCCCCATCGTCAAGTTCAATCACTCCGAGTACGTTTGACACGGCCTCTTCCTCTGCGGCAGCCGCAACATCATTGTCAATCTCCATCGGCTGCAAAAGATTGTAGTTTAGTTGGATTTCTCAATGCCATTTAAAGGAGTTTTATCACCTCTGTTTGTGCCAACACACTACTAACGTTCTTGACAATGTACGGTTGCAAGGCACTCAAAGGAACGTCAATGGAATTTAAATATTCGTGTAGATAATCGAGCGTTTCCATGCGCGCCCATTGCAACATCCAGGGCGAAATTTCCGCAACGTAAGTCGTAACCTGATTAGCTATAAAATCCTCCACGCCGCGCTGGCCGTTGCTGCTCGCGTGCATGATTAGGGCAAACATGTGCTTGAGGGTCAGCCTAATTTGATCAATGAGCCAGCGATAGTCGGACATCAAACTGGTGCGGCGCGAGACGGCGAGTTTGATTAGATTCGGCAGTCGGGTGCGAAGGAGGAGCTGAATTGATCTGGAGAGGTCGATGTCATCTCGAGCAGGCAAATTTGACTTTAGAAAAGAATAATGAATTTAATTACAACACATCAATCACTGGAAACAGAATGAAACTTACCATACTATCCAGGAATGGTTGCATATCATTCAGTATTTTGTTGATGGCGCGATCAATGTTTTGCGGAGTGGGTGGATTTCCCTCCAGAATTCTGTCATTGACAAATGCGCGAATTTCATTACGAATGCGAAGGATTGGATCGATCCGACCGTTTGCTAAAGTCGTCATGTCTCTGGAATATTCAAATGACTTGTAGCAAAATAAATACATTAATAGTGTGTTTATACGTACCTAATTGTGAAATTGTTCGCAAATATGACTAGCAAATCACCGAAAATGCCATCGCTAGTAAGCTGTTCCCCAATATGTTCGAGGAACTCCGCAATCGTCGAACCGCGAAAATTAGGGTCCTGAAACATATGTAACTAAAATCTAAATTTTAAAAATATCCAAATGCATTACGTTATTTGTTGGCATTTGGAATGGAGACATTCCGGGTAGCAAGTTACTCCCAAACACAGTTTGCAATGTCTGAGGGAGATTACGAAGTGATTGAGCTGGTCCACTTCCACTTGTAGTGCTTGCAGGTGTGCTGGAAGATGATTGTACCCCAGTGTTCTGCGCAGCACCTCTGTTTGGCATTATATTTCCCAGGGTACCCAAAACGCCTTGGAGCAAATTCAACACCGGGTGCACCTGATTAGGGGTGCTTCCGTTCTGCGGCCGGACGTTGTTATTGTTGGGCTGGTTCTGATTGTTGTTTGTGGCGTTGCGAACGCTGCGTCGAGAGTTCGGAAGCGCGATGTGATGCGAGTTGCAAGGCAGGAACGGATCGAAACCTTGGATGGCGTGTTGGGAGAAATGCACGTGCGGTCGGGCAGTGCTGCGCGTGTGCGTCGCGGTTGTGGGATTGGTCTGGGTGTTACCGCGCGCTTGGGAATTTTGTCCAGGAGCACTGGGCTGAGTGTTAGAAGAAGAGGTCGTGTCGGCGGTGGTCGCCGAGGGCCGGAGGACGAAATGGTTCGAAGTGGAAGCACCGCGGTTTACAAGCTGGCCAGCCATCTGCATGATGGACTGTAGGAACTCTGGTGTCGGCTGGGGCATAGCGCCCTCGCGAGCAGCGCCTTGGTTACCACCCAGGAGTGATGTCTCTAACGAATCAATCGTGATGCTTTCCGGCGTGACTTCCATGAAGAACTCGACGTTGGGATTAGTTGCGTTTCCTCCTTGCTGCTGTTGCGGTTGAGGTTGACTGCCGGCGATTGGGATATTTTGCGCTCCGTTTTGATTCTGAGTTTGAGATTGACTCGCGCCGGTCGATCCCTGCCTGGGAGCGGAACTACTACGCATAGTGCGAATCCCAAGCGGGACAGATTGGACGTGGATCGCGCTTGGGGTCAAGCCCGGGGGCAAGCCAGGGAAATTCATAAATTCGAAGTGCGGTAGGGAGACCCTGGAAGTACGGCTTTGCCCATTGGCGCCAGTGCCGGTAGTGGCAGCGGTCGTGTTCGTTGCTGTAGACGTATTGGTCGCACTCGGGCGCACGTTGTCACCAGCCGTTTGGGTCGCGCTCGTGGTCGAATTGGACAGGGGCATGTCGGAGGAGAAATTAATCTGCGCTTCGACTTGGATAGGAAACCCGGCCGGGACCAACGCCGTCTGCTGGATAAGGATAGGACGACAGACGAGTCTGCGAGGCGGTGGATTACGCGCCCGCACAATAATGTCACTCAACGAGTGATAGGCGTGGCTGAAATAATGCATGACCTCGGAGATGCGACTGAAAGTCCTGTCGGTCGAACGTCCGTCGCTCGGTTCAATTTCGGGATCGTCGCGCATGAAATTCCTGTAGCGCTCGAGAAACGGAGCGAAGCGGGCTTGCAGACGATTAAGGGTGTCGAGCAAGTCGGCCATTTCGTATGTCCTTGAGATGTTACTAGTACTACAAGCACAGCAATCAACATTACGAAAAATTTAAAGCATAATTTAAAACCAAATGCTCACTCTTGAGTGCTGGAAGTTCCATTAGTGGCTGGATTAGCAGGACCGGCGCTATTTCCAGCCCCGGGTATATCCTCGACAGACGTGGACAAGGGCGTGGACTGCGAAATAGGCGTAAACGATTCGGACGATTGCGTGCCCTCGGGATCAACGCTGCTCTCTTGGACGACCGTCTCAGTTGCCTGTTCAATCGTTGAGTTACTCGGCGCGTTGTCCGCGTTATTCATGAGCGTGGACTGAACAGCGTTCATCAAGTTCTCCTGGATGTTCTCGCCGGAAGCGGCTGGGACAATAACCCGCGCTTCGAAGACCGGCGTCACGTCGACGGAAACCTCATCGTTGGGCGGGTTAGCCGGGCGCGGTGCCGTAGGGCTTTCCAGCCAGGCAATCGTCGCTTCCGCGCGTCTCAACATCCTGCGCGCCACGGCCAACCTGCTGGCGGCGAGGCGAAAATTCGCCGGGGGCGGAACAAGATTCTGCGGCTCGATTGGAAACGCCATCGAACCCAAGTACATTGCGTTGCCGCCAAGCATTCGCGTCGGTGCTTGGGGCGGCAACGTGTTGGGGGTTCTATTTGGCTGGACATTATTAGACTGGTTGTCACTTGGTGGAGGCCTCTCCACCAAATGCACAACTTTTCCATTAACATCTACAATGATGCGCCATGGTCAGTGCTATAATATTTAGCAAGATATGTGGGACATACCTAGTTCACTAAGCTTGGCATCATCAGTTAGTACTCTTCCTGAATATATGATTCTCTGTGTCTCTGCAGCTATGTTAACAGTGCTGGCAATGTGTTGCTTGAACTGCAGTACAGTGTACTGAAATAAGGAACATGCACTCAATAGAAATGAAATACTACAATGTGAGTTGCACCATACCTCATCATCCACACTAAACTTGTGATTTTGAGAATCTAGGGTCCTCACTGTGATCTCAATCATCATGGCTCTGTAAAACCAGAAAACACTTTGAGTATATGTGGCGTATCGCGCCGGGCAGTTTGGTGAATATGTGGGAATGTCGCAGATGGCAGTGCGACGATATTTCGATGTGTAATCATTGATTAATCACCGTGCATGTTAATGCTCCCAATGCGATTTTATGTAAAACAAAACGTCACGCGAACGTCGTACGCCTCATCTTACCAAGATGTTCCTAGCGGGCTTCGCGGCTGGCTTATCTGTCCTGCATATATGCTGATTGGCGATTAGATACGGCAGCGATTAAGCGCCCAATCGATGATGTGTGAACTTGCGGATTCGTTCGATTCCCTTAATATTATCGACATTCGACACAACAATCACGCCTTTTCGCTGCTGTATTTACTACTGAACTGCCGTATCCAAGATGGCCAGCATGTCAAAATAACGTCAAAGGTTTTCTGACAGAAAATTCAAAACTTCGAGCGCTCCAAACGTTTTGCGTTACTTCCACGGGTTTTCTTGGTTTATTTTTATATTAATACGTTTTGTCTCATTTCTGTAGGTCTCGTTAATGTTTTAAGTGTTTAATAATAATTAATATACCTAAATATACTGCTTATACTTGTCAAAATGTGCAATTTACTCATTTAAAACTTCAAACGCTCAAAACTGACTTTCTTTTTGTTTAGTATTATAAGATAGTATATAATATATAAAAGTGCTCATGCTTATGGAGCTACTCGATCTTCGATCCCGCCAAACGAAACACTCATGCTGTTCGTCGTTTATGCGAACGTTGCGAGGGGACGATACGAAGTTTGTTTTTACTGGCGATAAACATAAGCCGCAAATAATCCTGAATTGAAACGTGAAAGTGAATAATCAGAATAAATCTTAAATTCGCAACATCGGTCAGTGTACGACACTATAATGAATTCAATAGGTTGTTTTTCCTATTTTTACGGTCACGGCCACCTCATCCACCTCTCCTTCGGCGATCCAGGACCGACGAATAATCGGGCGAAGAAGAAGGGACTTCTCTCCTGAGCACATTGAAAATTTGCTTTCTTATGCTTAAAAGGACAGCCAAGAAATTGATTACTTGTAGTGTGGAGAAAAAGTTTAGATTCAAGGTGGTAAAAATATAAGTCTTTCTATTCTGCAAATGTTCCGTGACCGACAAGCGCGATTGGTGGCGGTCGGCCAGCAGACGACTGCAATTTACGACTACTTCAAATGCGGATCTCATTTATCAGCACCTGC
>JAODGE020018422.1:0-30734 GCA_027574965.2 Ecitophya simulans | reverse complement strand
TTTGCTGTTTTCCTCAGTGACACGTCTCTGTGTCCATGTGTATCTGCGAGTGATAGGAAACGTCACTCTCCTACCCACCCTCGACACTTCGTTTCATCCGCCAACTGCCAGCTGGCACATTGACCATTGCTGCTGCTTCTGACGGCAGAAGGGGGGGGGGTCGTGTGTGCCGTGTGCACTCTTAGCGACAACACCTCTCGCACGACAGCCTGACTTCCCTTCTCCCCTCTGCTGTATGGTACTGTGGTGAGAGGATCATCCTAGTATGCGTCTCCCAGACTCTCATAGAATCTCGGCTAGTGCTGGAAGGGCACAGGCGGCGCTGTCTCGGGCGCTCCAGGATTGCGACGTGCTTGCTGGAGGAGGCTCGTCTTCAGCGAATTCGTTCCAGCAAGCAGAGGGAGAGGTGGTGAGCACCGCAGTGGGGCTGTGCCAGCTGCTTTGTGGGATCGAGGATGTGCCGGATGAGAGTGATGAGGCTGTTGTGGATCCCTCACTGGGCCTCATATACACACCAGAGGGCCCCAGAGCAGAGCTACCAGCCTCCTTGGCCGCTGTGAGAGGTGCGCATGTGTACCACCGATTAGCGGTGGTCCTGGGATGCTGGATCAGTCGTCAGGTAGTGCTTTCCGCCAGCACGGAAGCCTCGGTGGCTCGTCGAGTAGGGCTGGGGAACGGAGCAACCCTGCAGGGGTCAGCAGGCATTGCGAGTCTCTACGCCCTGCTCTGGCAGCGGTGGGATGTTCTGTGCAAGGATCCCTTCGCCGCTTTGGAGCTTGTCGTCAGCAACTGGAAGCACGACGCACCTTCTGAGAATGGCGATTGCGTCAAGGATCAGGTAGCGAGCTACACGAAGACGCTGCTTATGCTCACTCAGCATTGCCACACGGTGGACCCCAACGCCAGCGACAATGGCTTCACCCCTCAAGCGACAACAGGCCACGTCGGCCCTAAGTGCCAGCAGCACACGCTGTTTGCACGGCATACCGCCGTCTCAGCGGACGAGATGACCCGTGTAGTGACGCTACTAGCGGAACTGTCTTATGGTGCTGCGTGGTGGAGCCTTGCAGAGTCGCTAGAGCGGGTATCGGCACAGTCCGCTGCCTCTGACCACGCCCGCCCGGATGGACAGGCCTGTACCACCTTTGGCAATGAGCGCGTGGCGTCCCATATGCGTGTCTGCCTGCCCACGGTACTGCGCTCTCTGTTGTACAGTAGCGACGCCTGCTTGGTGGCCACCTCTGTGCTGGGATCGTGCGATGAGCGGCAGCACTATCTGGAATCGCGGGTGCGCATCGCGCTTCTCGGCGATGACTGCGGTAGTGGCGATGCTCAGAGCGGTGCTGGTACAGGAGAGGTGCTCGTGCCGCTGCTCTATGCACACCCATGTGTTCAGCCTAGTGGCGACACCACAATTGTGGTGGCCGGTGTGGGCCTGGTGGCGGCCGGGGCAATTGTAGAGGGGGAGTTGCTATGCAGGGAAGAGGCCATGTTCTGTGGAACGCGAGACGCGCATATGGATGGCGGTGCGGGTGCCATAAACCAGCCTCTCGCGGATGTGAAGCAGTTGTTCGAGGATGCGGAGCGCGCACTTCCCGCATGCTCCGCAGCTTTGATTGGCGTTGGGCCGCCTGCAGTACGGCCATCCATGCTTGGTGGCAGTCCTGCCGTGCCGCACCACGTGACGCGTTACCTGCGACTGCTCTCCCAGCTCGACGGGCCGGATGTGGTGGGTGCCAGCGGGGACCAATGCACTGGAGGGGACGCAGTCAGCGAAGCGCTTTCGTTCATCTGCACGGGATCGAAAGGGAACGTTCTTAAGCTGAGGGGTATAGACGAGTTCGTGATTGGCTTGGCGCACTACCCTGAGGTGGGTGGTGGCTCAGCAGACGCTTGGGAGCATCTCGGGCCCAGCGATATGGGCAGTGCCTTTTACTATCTCACGCGATTTATAAATCATTCCTGCACGCCCAATGCGGTGCTGGTGTTTCCAGAGCAAGCTCATATGGGCTTCACCGGAGAGGTGTGCGTCGTGGCGCTGCACGACATCGCCGCTGGCGATGAGATCACCATTGCGTATCCAGCGGCTGCCCCGCTGCTTCTGACTGCCTCACAAGCCGAGAAGGAGGAAGCTCTGGGGTTCCAATGCCGCTGTTACTTTTGCCAACAGAAGAGGGCCCTGTTGGAAGGGATCCGCTGCACAGAGTGTGGTCTGCTGGTGTATCAGTCGCTAGCATCCACATGCACCGACGCACTGGTTCAAGCAGCGGGCGATGATAACATTGGGGAGGAGGTGGGCTGCGATCACCGCCCTACCACAGCTCACTCTGCCCAGCCGTACCAGCACGCTCCCCATTGCTCTCAGCGGTCCACGCCATGTCTGCAAAGACAAGCACTGGTGGCGCGGTGTGTTGGCGATGAGATGGCAAAGGCAGAGGCCCCTCTTCAAGGGGCCTCGTTGCCGTCACAGACTACCACTGCACCAGAGAATGTGAAGGGAGTGAACGACGCCACTGTAGGTGATGATGCTGCCACCGTCGTGGTGCGCCGTTTGCTGGACCTAGACGATAGAACGCACACAAGCCTGCTCTCTACACACTACATGAGGATACGGTTGCGCCTGGAGGTCCTTGCCATCTCGACCGTGGCGGCGGCGTTGACTCAGCGTGACAGTGCGCGACTGCTCCGGGTGGCTGCAGAGCTGCTGGAGGATGTAGAGCTGCTTGTTCCTCCTAACTACCCCCTCGTCACTGACTTGCGAATGCACTACGTATTCGCGCGAGGTCGCCATTTCACGGCACTTCTTGACGCCGAGGAGCTTGCTAGTGGGAAGCGGTATGACAACTGCTGTGGGGCGGTGCGGGAGGAAACTGATGTCCTGCGGAGGCCGTTTGTGCGGGACGGTCTTCTGCGTGAGTGTGTGATTAAGTCCTTCCAAGAGCACTATGTGCAGTGCGTTGGGTGGAACAGTGATCAATGTAACCACGGTGCTTCCATGGATCACATTCTCGATGAGTTTCTCGATCGATTCCGTGTTGAGTTGGCTGTGGCGGGCATCGGAGACCAAAAGCACTTCGTCATGCTCACGTCCATGGCCGAGGCTACCACTGCTGGGAAGGGTAACGTGGACGAAGAGAGCGACCTATGGAATGACAACACCCACAGAGACGCAGGGGTATCGTTGTCATCAATGTAAATACATTTTTTTTTAAACTGTGCAATGAGGGAGAGCAAGTGCGGGCATGTGATGCACACCGAATGTGACTATATGCGCACAAAAAAAATATGTTACTATGTGTTGTTGTTGCCTGTGCATATTGCACTACGGTCACACTGCGGGTTGTGTTCCTCCACATCCATGGAAGCAGCACGAAATAAATGGAGAAAGAAAGATTGAAACCTCTCTCGGCTGTCAGCGCATTCAGAGTGTTTACATTTTGCTATTCTCCCGCTCCCTCCCTCCTTCACGGCTGCCTTGTAATTTGCTGTCACAGCTGGTATTTCAAAGCCGGCACGGCCACTTTGTGTCACAGAGTCTCTTCTTACACATAGTGTGTGTGTGTAAGTGAGGAGACCAGCAAGTCCCGACCATCAGCGATCTGCAAACAGACACACAAGCACACGTAATAATAATAAAAAACAGTGAAGAGGCCAGATGAACGCTGTCCACTATGCACTGTGGAGCCGCTGCCAATCTTTTGTGAAGGAGGTCTGTGAGGGGCGTGATGCTACTCATGCCCTGGCTCACATGCAGAAGGTCACAGAAAACGCTGTTCTGCTGTATTTAATGAGCAACGGACCTGACCAACAGGTGCAAAGCGCTCGCCTCCTTCAAATCTTACTAGTTGGCATGCTTCACGATGTCGCAGATCACAAGTATGACTCTGATGGCACCCTCCTAGCGCGTGTGGCCTCCTTTGCCGAAGGAGAAGTGGCACTGCTACTGAGCCTTGCCCGTGACAGCGTCTCTGGCGAGGGTAGTACAAAAGCCCTCCTTGACCCCTCCACTGCTCGTGCCTTTCTCGAGAGTGGTGAGGAGGGTCTCAAATTCTCGCTGATGACCTGCATCGACGCAATCTCCTACTCGAAGGAGAACAAGCGCGGAATGCGGTGGTTTGAGAAAGTTCTCCCGGCTGAATGGATTCCAGTTCGCGACTTTGTAAGTGACGCTGACAAGCTTGAGGCCATCGGTGCCGACGGCCTACTGCGCTGCTACGAATACACGTGCCATTCCTGCAAGGCCGCTGCCACTGGTGAGCGCAACCGAGCAGAAAGTACTGGGGGTCGCAGTATAGCCGATCTGGAAGTGAGCCTTCTGGCCGAGGTTTCTGAGCACTATGACAAGAAGTTGTGCCGACTCTCCGCACAATTCATTGTCACGCCCACGGGGAAGTTCATCGCTGCCCCACGACACGAGGAGATGGCCGAACTCTTGAAGCATTGGAAGCAGTACGGACCCCCGCCAGTCACCGTATACTGGAAAGAGG
Organism: Ecitophya simulans; assembly: GCA_027574965.2. NCBI lineage: Eukaryota > Metazoa > Arthropoda > Insecta > Coleoptera > Staphylinidae > Ecitophya > Ecitophya simulans. The sequence goes on along the minus strand of JAODGE020018422.1, from coordinate 26,247 downwards.
CCGCAGCTCAATACAGCATGTAACGATGGGCACAAAGTCCAATCTGCATGTCCACCTTTCTATTCCCTCCTTGATCTGTGCATGCGTACGTGTGTGTGCTGCTTAGGCAATCATCAGAAGCACCCGGCAGCATCAGGAATCATGCACTCTGGTACCAAGATTTCATTCTACTCCTTATTGGGCATGATTATACGTTTGTCCTTTCAGAAGATACCGATAGGACTCTCACGTTGTCCCTCCGTGCTGCCCAACTATCTACATGGGAAGCATGAAGAATGAAGGGAGCACTCGAGCGAGTCTGGGGCACGATGCATCCTTTCTGTGCCAGGGCGAGTCCACTGCTGTTTCTTTTCCTCCTTTTTTTAAATGCTCACACCAGCTCCTTGTGCTAGCATTCCCTCTGCACCTCACACACACACACGCTCCATTGGTAAATCACCCTCAGGTGTCGAATGAATGTGGCAGAGTTTTTAGACGAGAGGAGGGCAGAGCTGGAGACCTTCTCGCATGTACTCTTTAGAGACACTGTGGGGGCCGCCACCCACAGCGTGCAACTCGCTAGAGCATGCCACCGCCGTCCATCGTCGGCTAACATTCCGGTGTCGCGTGTCCTGCATGAGACGAAACTCCGCGCAAAGCGTCAGAGAAACTGGACAAAGGGCATCAGTGGCGCTGACGCGCAGCTCACATCCTCTGCGGAACTCGGCGCATTCCCCGCTGGCGACGGCGGCACCTTCAGGAATCCCACAGACATCTACACACCAGCTGAACATTCACAGTTAGCATCCATGCGCCTCACACAGCGCCGACGGCTGCTGCTGCCCTATGCCGCCTGGGCACGGCTACTCAAGCGGAAGCGACTCCTACGAGCACGTGGGCGACCCACAGCACGCCGCCGCCGCATCACAAGGACTGTAGGCTTACGACATGGGAAAGCCGTTCCGTTGTGTAGGTGCTGTGTGCCGCATAAGTCCTCAAGGAAAATAGCCAAGCAAACAATGTGGCTGCCATCTCACCGGTGGATGGTGAAGCGGTTCCTGTTCAAAGTGCATCACGTTTCTATGACCCAATCTCGTGTCATACACGCTCGCGCCCGCCGACGCAGTGGCGTCCGTCGCGCAGTGGTTGCCGCTGTGGCAGTGGCTTCTTGTCCCACTCGCCGCCAGCACAGACGCCTGCAGCGCTGGATAAGTCATATTCCATTGAGCTCGTCAACCTCATCCGCATCAGCTGGGAAGAAGCACCGCCTCCCACCAGTCGCTCTTCTTGCTGATGCTTCTCACTACTGTATATACCAGCTGACGATGGGCTCCGTTACGGCGGAAGATCACGTGCCGCAACCACCACTGCCCATGCAGGATGTCATCCAGGCGTTAGGCATGGCGGTAATTCAAGCCCCTGGCGACGCAAGCCATGGGTTTGCCGACCTGCCTGGTACCAGCACAGCCAGCCCCCAGGTGTGCCACAGGCTCCCCGTTCTTCATGGTCACATGTGGGGCACTGAGGACAGTCTATCCAGCGGGCGCTGCCCTGTTCCCGTCGTGCTGTTAGCCCTTCCCGGCTCCCCAACTCCACCCCACAGCGCCTTCCTCTTAGTCGCCCCCGCACCAGTGGCTATCCCCCACGCACTGCTCGACCGCGCGCAACTTATCTCCGGCTGGAGCCCCTGCACCGCCACGCCCATCGCAGCGTCACTCTTTGAGTGGTGGTGCGCTCCGCAGGTGTGTGATGGTGCCGTCGGCCGAGGTGACAGCGGCGGTGGTGGCCTCGAGGCGGCCCCGCGTGTCCCGCGCCTCCTTCTCCAGTCCGTACGGCGTCTAGTCCGGAGGGGTGAAGGGGCTCCCCAGAAGATACGGGGGCCGCAGGTGGGCCAGCGGCCCGCCGCGACTGTGACTACACTGGTATTCCCGAGTCTGCCACCTGATGACTTGGCCACTGTGGGAGCTGGCGCCTCCTCTGTGGACCGCTGTGTGTGGCTCACAGCAGTCCTGCACACCGCCATATCTCCGTCGCAGCGGGGGGCGCAGCCGCCGCTGTGCGCGCGCGGCTCACTCCTGCCGTCCAACCGCTGCCTGCGGCAAGCGCACTTCCGCTTCTCCCGACTTCTCTTCTCGCTGCTGTGGCGTGCGAGTAGGCAGCTTTCACCACCGCCCGGTTACCGCCCCGGTACTGCGGCCCTGTCTACCTCCTGTCGAGCCTTGTTGATGCGCCTGCTGGGGCGTCCGTCCTACCCAGGCGACTATCAGCCCCACCGTCACAGTCAGTCCGACTTGGCCATTGGTCTCTATGGCGCACCATGGAATGCGGCACAGCGTGTGCTGGTACGCCCATTTGTACGAGCGCGTGGGTGCTTCCCCGCCTTACATGCACAGCGTGGCGCTTGGCTGCTGCGGGTGTCACTCCCAGGGCTACGCATTGTACGTGTTGGAGTGGTCACCTCGGATGCTACTCTCTTCTCACAGCGACTTGGCTGCGCAACTGTCCAGGTATGGTGCTGTCTCCAGCAGCAAGCAGGGGACGGACAGAGGGGGTGGCTCTCCGAGTTTGGGGCCGCAGATGACGAGACAGAGAGCCCGCGGTGGCTTCTTACTTCCTCAGCTAATGGGCAGCAACTGCTTCAGTTGAGCAACATGGTGCACCGTGGTGAGCGTATCAAAGCAGATAATCCACCAACAAAGCTATTGCGAACAGAGCCGCGCGCACAAGGAGCTGGTCGCGCTTGTAGAAGACTTCGGCAACTGGAAGGTGCGCTATGTGATGCGGAGATGTACACAGGTGTTGAGATTGTCAAGCAGCACCTGTAGTGCTGAAGCGAATGAGGGGCCGGGCCGTATGCTCTGATTGATTGCTCCTCTTGCTTATTTTTTTTTTTCGTATGAGCTTACTGTTTAATCACCGTCAACAATCCGTACCTAAGAGCAGGGGCAGTGAGTGATACGCCGCAAGAGATCCTCAAACGAGTTCTACTTGGAGTTTGTGACTTTGTGTTGTTCTTGTTGTTTTTCTAAGCGAGACAATGAGTGTATAACGTACACTGCTCTCACAAAAGCGAATGTGTTTGCCGCACACACACACCCACTTCAATGTACCAGAGGCGCCATCTTACTTCAATGCTTGTCCACCGTTGGCTCTTTACAAATGGAAAGCACAACGTCGAGCAAGCACCCCTCTTTGCATGGCCCTCCCCCTTTCTTATTTCCGTGACCTTCCCTTTGTAGTGCATTTCTGACTTTTGACCACAGACGAGAGGCTGCTGTTATCCCCATCCCTGTGTGTGTGTCATAGTCACATCAGCGAAGTACTGGGGTGATTTACACTCACTAGCCCAAATGGCGGATCACGCTACCTCGACCAGCGGTGCCATCCTGGATGCCATCCTCGCGAAGTGTGTTCAGCAGACTGTACCGAACCGCACGGACAACAGACATCGCACGCTGCGTCCCCCCAGAAAGGTCCTGGCTGCGGTGAACAGCGGTGCCAATCCCTTAGTCATCTCGCTCAGACGACCTGCCAAGGAGGAGGCTGTACGACGTAACCGCAGGAAAGCAGGCGTGATGGGACGAATGTCCCCAACCCATGACTCAGAGACCGTAGCGACCGGCGCGGAGAACCGCGACTCCAACAAATGCAGCAGTTCCCCACGCCCGGCCACTGTTGTGGTACCGTCGCGAGGCCGTGATGATGTGCTATCCGCTGTGCAGAAGGCGCGGCACCGTAACATTCGCGACCGTGTGTACGCGCAGGAGCACGCGCCCCTGACAGAACCGCACGCCGGACATGCAGGCGGGATTGACGCGCCTTCTGCTGCCGCAGCCATCTGTGCGCATCGTCGTCACCACCCCACTCGCCACTGCACCGCCACAAAGCTGCGAGCGATGACTGTAGGCCTCTCTGAGGCGCGTACTCTGCTGAGACTGTGGGCCGTCAAGTGGCAGGCCAGCGGTGCTGCAGTCCCGGTTGGCACCGCCCCACTTTCGGTCGTGACGCCGCGGCAACGACGACGCGCTGCAGTTCGTCGGATCGTCAAGCGTATGATGAACTGCACTGGAGACGCCAGAGAAGGTGTATGTGGTGCGCAGGCCCCGCGCGGCACACCTACGCAAAGTCATGTCGTGAGCGCCGCGCTGAATTGTGCGTCCGCTGGTGTGTGGGCAGCTGCGCGTATTGTCGTACAGGAACGATGTCGCTTCACGCGTGGCCTGGATAGCGCTGCACACTCATCCGCTCAGGCAGAGAAACGGCTCAGACTCGCACGTCTATTCCCACTTTTTGGCATTGTTGTGGAGGTGCAGTGGCTTCCCGCACACACTGACGGGCAGTTGCTGCCTAATGGATGCGCTTTTCCAGTCTGCACACGGCGGGGGATTGTGCTGCACGAGACACGCAGCTCCATTGCGGTTGCCCTGCTTCCAGTTAGTGGAGCTGCCTCTGCTGCGCTGACAGAATGGCTTCTTGGCGTTGGTACCGCATGCCCCACCACCGCCTCACCAGCCATCTTGGTGGTACGCAAGGTGTTTCCTGCAGGCAGTGGCTCCTATGTCGACTTACTGTACAGAACCACCAATAATGACGACGGCAGTCGAGCTCACTGCATGCCGACACCTGCCGGAGAAGGAACGGCCAAGATGGTAGCGGTTGTAGTTGGTGAGCTGTCAGGAGAATCTACACAACTGCTCTCGCTTCTACATGGCAGATGCCTTTGAGCAGCCAGCACTCACTGGTCGTGTAGCAGCTGCGGTTCCGCGGTACTGCTAACCCGTAGACAGAACAGAAAGCGACAACAGGCGCACATCTCTTCCCCCCTCTCCACCACCACCACCACGACACTAGTGGCGTCAATGAGCACGTGGACACTAGTGTTTGGTGAGCCGCTGACTTTTATGTGCGGCCTTCACCAGTGAGACTCCACAACCCTGCGGCTTACGCACCCCTCCCCCCAAACACACACTTGCTCTGCGTCCAAATATGATGCCTCTCTCATGCATTAGCCCGCCTTTCTCCCTCTTCCCCCTCATATCTGCAACATCACCGCCACCTCAGATTATCCCTTCTAGCTGACAGCAAAGCACTACCAACGTCAGTCCCCGGCGCCACTCCAGCTCACCCAGTAAGTACATCTCTTTACTACCGCGCTCCTCTCTTCACGTCTGTTCCCATGGCCCTTCGGACCGGTACATCGGCTGCGCTGCTCTGTGGAGTGCTGCTGCTGTGCGCGACCCTCGTCGCCACCGCCGCTACGGAGGTGGACAAGGGCACAATGAACTTCCTGACAAAACTCAACAGGCGTCTTTCGATAAATTGGAATATGACCATGGATCCCTGCAAATTGAAGGGCATCGAGTGTGATAAGAATGGGAAGATCTCTATCTCCCTGAACAGCAAGTCGTTGCGTGGGAAGCTTGAGAATGACATGGGTTCCAGCGCAATCATCAAGAAAATCGATCTCAGTGACAACAGTGACATCGAGGGTCGCTTTCCCGACAGCTGGTCTGGCATGACTGCGTTGGAGGAACTGGACCTCAGTGACACCTCTCTTACTGAGAACATCCCATCCTCGTGGAACGGCATGGCTGCCATCCAAGTGATCAAGATCAGGAACACGAAGGCATGCCGCCGCTTGCCTGACTGGAAGGCGGAGTCCATGCCGCAGCTCAAGGAGCTTGACCTCTCCCACAACTACCTCCGCCGCATGTCTGATTCCTTCGGCTCCTTCACTAACAGCTCCCTGAAGACCTTCACTATTGATCACAACACCTTCTGCGGCTGTGTCCCCAAGACGTGGGCCGGGCTCCTTCTGGAAGCGGCGAAGCGTGACGCCCCCAGCACCACCGCGGACAACTGCGGCAAGGATCCCTGTGATGACTCCAGGTGCGTGGTTAACTCTGCAAAGACGTTCTCCGCGGCGGCTGCGGCAGCCATGGCACTCGCCACGGTCGCACTCCTCTTGTGAGTGCCAGCTGACCAGAGCCGGTGCTACAGCGGCAATGGGGAGTCTCTGCCGCTGCGTTTCTTTTGGGTAAGACTGTTTTTTTCTGTTTTGTTCTTTTTGTACTGACTTTAAATATATGCACGTGCGCATTTTTTTGTAATCCCCCCCCTCTGATAGAGTAGGGAGTATATGTAGAGGGAGAGAGAAGCCCTTGTTATGCGTGGTTGCGGTGTGCTTGTGTGCGATATGCAGTTGGTTCCACGTGCAACATATGTGTCTGTGTACGTGGGCGTGTGTATGTGTCTGGCGCTCACCGAAGTTTCTCCCAGTAGCACCGCCTCTGCACAAATCAAGGTTTTACTTCACTTTCATAATGCATCCGTTTGATTCGTGACTTTGTTTCTATTTCCTGTTTGACGTGTGATTATATTTCTCTTAATGTCTAGCAGCTATATATATATATATATATATGGCACGCATCGCTGAGGCACCTCAGTACCACTTTCAACCCTCCGGACCACCACTCCTGTTCTTGCTGCACTTTCGATCCTGCTACTTGGCAGTGTAGCTCAGTTGGTCCACTCAGCCGACCGAACGAGAGGGTGATAGTAAAATGGGAGGGGCCGGTGGTGTCATTAATGCTGAGTCTTCATCGTATGCGATGCGTCAGTAGAGTTCATCTACCGGATTCTTCATTTTTTGTGTGTGTTTCTTTCTGTGCGTGCATGCGAGCGTGCGCATTGGCAAAGCACTGGATCGGTAAATATTTGTGTGTAATGATGTTTTTTTTTCTCTCTTGTAAGTGGTGAAGGAGCAGCAGCGGCTCAGGAGATTGGAGGTAAAGGAGGGGGGCCATGCCTGCTCCCTTTTTATTGGGTGTGCCCCCCCCCTGTTTCCTTTCCTCTGCAGTTGCCTCTCTATCACCTTTATATATACATATGATGGACTCAAACAAGGGAGGCCATTCCCTACATGAAATTTAACGCGCACACACATACACACAGTAAACAACTGAAAATGGTACTCATGGTATCACAGTTAATCCCCATACGTTGCTGAGTGGGAAATTAGCTCTATTGGTGTGCCGCTGCATTTTTTTTTTGGTGTTGTTGACTGGATACATCTCTCCTCTTGTTTCGTTACTTTGCCTTTTCATGGATAGCTCCTAACAACAGTGAAAAGGACGAGCGTTTGTGTGTGTGTGTGGCGGGTGGTGGTGAGGTACACTGTAGACGGCATCGGGCTTGCTTTCTGCTTCTTTCTGCTGCGTGTATAGGTGCTATTTAGTCGTGTACACACACCCTTTTTTTGTCGGGGGTTTCCCCCTTCTGAAGAGGCTACACATACTATGAGAGCGCACAAACGCGCACACCCTCCTCTCCCTCTTAATATGCGCTCCTCTAATGGCGTGCTTGCCCCCAAGAAACCGTCCTCTACACGTAACAGTTGTAGCGTGACCGCGCTTCACCGACGGCTGGAGTTGATGAAGACTACAGCGTTGTCGAAGGCGCGGGCGACCAGCGTTCTCACACAGACTTTAGCCGACGCCGATACAGCCGAAGCGGCGGGGCAAGGCACCTCTCCACGCTGCGGTATGCACGACCCACACTTCTATGCTGCCGTCGCGCGTGAGCTGGGTGTGGAGGAGCCGTTGCTGCACTCTGTCGTTCACACCCATCAACTTCCAGCCGCTAAAGAGTGCAATCGCGCCAGCTCCTCCTGTGCCGAGCGCTCAGGCGGGGAGGCGACATCGCAACGTGTAACCTCAGAGGTTGAATCAGCGGGTGGCTTTGGGGAGCCCTCCCTTGAGGAGGAGCTGTGGCAGATTCGTGATGAGTTGAGCAAGTGGAGAGTGCAACGCCTGTCAGAGTGCCTCGAGAATGAGGACAGGGAGCGTCGATGCTGCGCAGTGGAGAAGGAAATGGAGAGGCGACTGTGGGCGAAGCGTGTTGCCGAGCAGGACCGCGCGCTGCGCCGCATCAACAGTCTCACATCTGCATTGGATACAAGACTGAAGCAATCGGCTTCTGGTGCTGGCGATGGCGATGAGAGTGGCGAGGTGGTAGACGAGAGTCTTGAGAAGGGAGGTTGTGCTGAACGTTCTGCATACGAGAAGCACTGCTTGAACCGAGAGAGCCAGTTGCAAAGTGATCTAGCCACGGTGCGCAGCTCCACAAGATCAGCCCTTGTTGAGTGGGAGCTGAAGCGCCGCCTCGAGGAGCGCGAGTCTATTTCCAGGCAGCATCGGTTCACATCACTGGAAACCTCACAAGAAGAACAAGGAGCCAGACGTCAGCTACGCTCGGCATTTTTTTCGGCTTTCGCTGTAATCGGGTTTATTGATGATGAACGTGTCATGCGTGGAGAACTGGTTAAGGCAGAGAAGGAAAGTTGGGAGCTCATTTCTGGAAGAATGGACCTTGCAGCGTTTTGGTCACCTGCGGCTGCCGAAGTACCAAGCGGAGACTCCAGTATCAGCTCAGAGCCAGTCTGCAATAGCGAAAAAGAGCACGATGGTGGAGCTGGCACTGATGTTTTTGAGAGTGACAGTGCGTGTTTGGGCAGTGAGGGGAGCGAGGAAGAGGTCACTGGACTAGCAGTTGGAGATGGATCAGGCGCAAACGATGCAGACGGGCCTTCTCTCTAGCTGCACCTATCACTGAGACCTACTTGAGTACCTGCAGTGATGCATCAAAAAGTTCCGACAGGGTACAGCCCTCAAGATAATGTGTAATCATTTGGGTCACTCAAATGTATATTTATATTTATACAACACTGATTGAAAGAGCGGAAGAGCGCCGGTGAAATCCCGCTTATATCAATACGAGAAGCATACATGTAATGAATGTGATGTACGATAAAGGGCAATTAGTACGCCGCTTACTATTGTTAGCTATTGTTGGATTGCTTACCTGATTTTTATTTTTGCTTGTTGGACGGTTTTCCGGACTTCACCCCCCCCCCCGCTTGCGCTGTGTTAGTTGAGCATGAAGAAGAACGAGTAGGGAAGGGTAAAGCCTTCCTTTTTACCTCTACAGGCAGTATGTACAGCCTCTGTAATGTACCTTTTTTTTGTTCTATTTTGTGTGTACGTGCACTCACCGTTATCTCGCTCCTGGTGGATCTACTGTATATAATGAAACTTGAGTTAGTCACTGACTTACTTGTGTTGTGGTAGTATTGAGGCCATGCGCTGAGTGTATGCACTTTTGTGTATGGGTTGGTAGGTAGGGCCCGGGTATTGGGAAGTTGCTACTGATCTGGAGACCCCCTCGCATCTGCGACGTTTGCCCAGATATGAGGTGGCACGGTATTCCCTAATGTACCTTCATTGGATCCTTCCTCTCCCCCCTCCACACAAATGGACTTCCTTTATTTATTTGTGTAGTTCATTTCTGGCGCGAAGTGCGGCTTTTATTTTTATCATTATTAGCTCAGTTGAAGAAAATCAGCTGTGCCGTGGTCGGGAAACCTTTTTTTTCGTTCGTTCTAGTCAGAGTGTTTGTGCGCAACCATGAAGGAGAAAGTTGTACCTATACCTTTCCTTGGAAGGGAAGTGTCTGGATGGCTTTACCGTACCTCACGATGGGTTCGCGCTCACCCCTTCAAGGCTACCGGAATTGTGATGGCCTGTGCCGCTGGGGCAATCGTATATGAGGCCCAAGTTACACACAAGAATCGCATCGTCTCACCGAATGTGAACAATCACTTGGAGTACCAACTCAAGCAGACCTCTCTGTGGGATTGGCTCTTCCGAAGGAGCAAGTCTCTTGACGACGCCGCAACGGTGGTTGTTGAAGCAGTGCCAGTGGACGTGAAGGCTACACGGGCCATTAATGCGGAGGTGCTAGAATCTGAGGCCGCGCGTGCACTTACCGAGGCGAAGCGTCTTCTCGCAGAGACCGAGAACCCTGAGCAGCGTGCTGCCCTCCAAAAAGTGATTGACAAGGAGGAAGAAGTGATGAAGGGCACCAACAACACCACCATGCTAGTGCGCAGCGGTCAGCTGCTCGTGCGGGAGCCTCACTGGGACATCCGCAACAACGAGCGCAACTGGAGTATTCTGGCGCGCGATCAGCAGCAGCAGAAGGATCATTATTGGTACCGATTTGAGCGCAGTAAGGAGGACGACTTTGCTCGCAATACATACTCCAAGCCATAATGTGTGTCTGGGCCGGTGTGTCTGCGTATGCAAGGTCAACAGTAAGAAAGAGGGGGGGGGGAATAGAGATGATGATGCTCGCCATCCTCCTCAAACAGTTGTTACAAAAGAAAGAACGAAAGAGGGTGGGCGTGTGGTAGTGACCCGGATCTCACGAATAAAAAAAACAGTGACGGGGATCGTTCCAGCACCTCCCTCTTCTCCATCTGCAGGCCCATTAAGCGGACTGATATGGCGCTTCTGAAAAGAGGCCACTCACAGTATTTGGAGCACACGGAGAGTGCTCGCTTCTTAACTTGTAATGGAGTGAGGCTTACATATACACATATATTCGTATGCAAATATATGGCACTTGTGACGCAGCAGGATCTTTTTCTTTTTGTTGAGTGAATCACTCTTAAGTTCTTCACATATATCAGGCAGCACTTAACGATTTGCATACAGAGGGGCAGACCCCCACCCTTAGATGGTGTACTGAGGTTTGTATCTATTTATTCTTCGTGAATGTACCCACCACAGTGCACCACCACACCCTTCACCCGCCCGACATGCGCAAGCAAGTGGCCCCTAATCATGTTGCTATTTTTTCTCTCCTCCACCACCTCCTCCCCTCTGTTCTTACCAACGTCACAGTCGATAGCTAGCATATTTGGTGAGTTGATTGGGGTCGCTTTAAATTACTCTCGCTACTGACACGCACACATATCCTTCTTCCCGATAAATAAGAAAACAGTGTGCATGTACCGACTCCAGAGTAATGGTGTTCGCAGGCGGGCTCACGTGACAGCAATCCCAGCAGCCGTTGCGGGGCCCGTGGCGCCGCTGCTATGGGCAGTCCGACCAGTCTCCGGGGGTAAAGGCCGAGGGGATTTACATCATTATAACCCAATGAAGGTAATGGGCGGGAAGGGAGATTTAGGCATTCATAGGGGGCTCACACACTCGTCGCAGAGCACCCAGACCATGCACGGGCAGCTGCATGTGCGCAAGCGTGTTCTTCACGCACTGAGAGATGGCCCTAAGTCGGGCTCTTCGTTGCACCGTCCTGCCATTACTAATTGGGCATTTCTCATCCCATCTCTGCGCCGTGGTGCTGAGGCTGCCATAGCGGAGGAACTGTGGCAGAAGCTTGACTTCGCGCGCCACGGGGGTGCCCAGCAGTCGCTCACAGTCGATGAGCTTTCCTCCCTGCGCGAGGGGCAGCGTGCGTTCTGCTACGAACTGCAGCGGCGAATTCCTCTACTGGAGGATTCCCTGGCAGAAGCGCAGCTTGCGAACCTTGTGGAGTGGCCAAATCTGCTTCACCGCGCCTGGTTGGGGCTCCCCCCTGCGGAAGAAGCGCACTCAGCGGCATCTTTGGCATCCGCCGATTCCTTGGCACCGGAAATTAGCAACACACATCCCTCCGCAGCCCCCTCGCTCGCCTTTTCCCCGAATGAGTGGTATGACACTGCCGCTGCTGACAAAAGCCCGAATAAGTGTGAGGACGGTATCATTGAAAGCCGTGAGGCCTTTGCAGCGAGGCTTGTGGAGCTATCCAACTGTGTCCGTGAGTGCGTCGAAGTCGACTTTTCAAGGGAAGCCAGACTGCGAGAGGGTGCGCACGAGCAGCAGCAGCGCAGTCCTCGCGCACAAGCAACACACGATGCACTCCGGGCCCGGTGGGCGGAGGGTGCCGCATGGCTCATTTAGTGTGGAAAAGCTGTGTTCACAGATGAAAGGTGGAGGTCTTGTGGCCCTCTCTCCCCCCCGTACATGCAGTGCGTTTCTCTGCACCACCTCCTATCTAAGGTTACGTTGTTGACTCTCTGATATGCTGGTAAAGGGAAGAATGGCTAACCAGTAGTATCCGGATTACAACTGTTTTTCCCCCCCGGTAAGCGATTGCCACATGCAGAATTACGCTCACTCATTTTCCAACGCTACTTACTACTTCTCTGTCAACCTATCTCCTCCGATCTAGAAGTCTCAATTCACCTATATATATATATATATATATATATTGTAGAGCGAAGGAACCTGTTGCTGCCGAGTTGGTGCAAGCGCTGCGGCCACAGGCACGCGTACACATACATATAAGTCACGGCCTGGTAGACCCTCTCTCCTCCCTCAACGGTCTGTAATAACCAATGCTGGCCTCGTCCAGAAGGCACAAGGCGACGTCCAGTGCGCGGAGTGAGTTCATTCGACTAATCGTCGCTGGCATTGTGCTTGCTGCCCTCCTCGTCGTTTTCTCAGCGCTTTTTGTCGTCTATCAGGGCATTTGGCTGCATGCGGTGACCGCTAAGACCAGAATTCATACCCCACTGAATGACTATTATGCACTGTCGGATGCGATGCGTGATGAAACGGCACTGCGTCTGAAAAGCACCGACTACACTGCTGCCAATATCGTCTCCAGCATGAAGGTAACCGATAAGGCGCTGGCCTCTTTTAAGAGCAGCGTGGGGAAAGGGAATGGGTCCTTCGACAGGGTTCAAGCGGCGTTCAAGGCGTACCGAGCTCAAATAGTTGCGGCAAAAATATTGCTAGCGACATTAGACCTCACTCAGGAGTCCACCGCGTGTGTTCTGAGGATGATCCGCACCACACTCACGACCCGCAGCAAGATCACTGTTGAGACGCTGTTCATCCACTCCAGTGAGGCCTACTACGGCTCTGTTGCCGCACGGCTGCTTTTCCTGAATACCGCGATGAATGAGAGCACACCACTGGCGTCAGCTGACGCTATTAGTCTCGTGCTCAGTGTTGCCCACGTCAAGGCTGTGATCGCGATTGGTGACTTTGGGAAGCAGTGGAAGGACGCACTAAACAATATCGTACATCAAGGTACGGAGATGATATTGGGAACGTACGGTTTCACGGCGAATCCAGCGGGGAGTACGCAGGTGCCGAGCCTTCTGGATGTGAATGGTCTTTTAACATACCTCAACGATGGCATCGTCTTAGATAAGATCGCCGTCGGTAGTGTGTCATCCTACCTGCAAGTGATGAGTGTAGGTGTCGCTCTCGCTGTTGTGGCGCTGGTTCTGGTGACGGTGGTGGTGGTGAAGCACCGACGCGCCACGAAGCAGACCCGTGAGATGGTAGCCACATTTGAGAACGAGGACAATCACAAGGAACTGAAGGAGCACTACATGCCCCTCCTTCAAGACCTCCGCGCTGTGGCACTGCCAGCCGAGCCGCAGAGTGAGGTGGAGCGCCAGTTCCTCGTCGCGAGCCGCTTTGTGGATGCCATGCGGGTTACCGTGCCACAACTCCTCTACGGTGTGCTGGACCGCGAGACCCGTAAGCAGGGGGAGCAGGCGGCGAACTGGAGTTTGCTGAAGGAGAGGGTGAGGCTCAGCTCCGGCATCCTCTACTCGCGGAACCTGACAGTGGTGATGGAGATCACGTTGGCGATGGATGGCGCGGAGGGCTACTACCGTCCCACCGTTGAGCAGCTGCCGAATCAGCTCGCGCAGCTCTCGGCAGCCTATCACATTATCGTGGAGGAAGTGAATCGACTGGGCGGTTGTGTGTTGGGGTTCCGCGCAGGCCTCCACGTCATGGCCGCGTGGAATGCCGTGCAGAAGCGCCACAGCGCAGCACTGACGGCTGTCCGGGCGGCGTGGATACTACGACGTCGTTTGCTGTGCTGTGTAGACGACGTCAAAAACGTGCATGTGCGTATTGTCTCAGGGCCAGGCGTCCTGTCCAGTTCGTCCATCGGCACACGGTGCTACGCGATGCTGGTGAGCACGCACCTACCGCATCTCGCTCAGATGCGGATACTGTCACAAGCACTTAGCGCACCTGTACTCATTGACCGGGACACACTCAACGCCCTGCCGCGGCTCGCACGCGCCGCCTGCAAGCCTCTACTGATGATGAGAAAAATCACCTCTGCCTCGGCGGGGGACGGCTACATCGTTCTGTACAGTGCGGATCCACACGCGGCGATGACGCGCGACCAGGCCTTACTCTATAACTCTGGCTTTGTGTTTTATCAGAACAACATGCTCACAGAGTCTATTGCAGAATTTAAGCGCTACTTGGCCCTATTCCCGGATGACTACGCGGCGTACTGGATTCTTCAACATATCCTATTGCCCAAGCAGCGTATGGTGACACAGAGACGAGGGTAGGGACACACTGAGTGCGCGCACACACACACGCACACGGCGCGTGTCACTCTTGTCCAGCGGCTTCATAATACCCCCTCCTCCTGGGCTGGTTGATTCCCTCCTCCACCCTTACACCAATGATGGAAGGTCACTGGAATACTTAGGGCATTTTTGTTGATGTATTATACTCAGAGCTCGGTTAAGAAAAGATGACTTATGTGTGAGCGTGTGTGCGTCGAAGCATTAGGAACGCTTTACACCCCCCCCCTTCTCAAGTCTACCATTCATTTATCACCTTTCATGGCTGTTCTCTCACACTGTTGTTTGCTTCCTGTATGGTTGCCTTGGACTACCATCACTGTTCCCTCTCACGCATGTAACTGAAGGTGGATGTTATTTTTTTATTATTGTTGCTTCACCATTTTGGTGGAGAAGGGGTTGTATGTACAGATCTATACACTTTGCTTACGAAGGCTAATATACTGAGATGAGACGTACGTGTTCTCTCCACTGTTTATTACGACTATAGTTGTTTTTTTTTGTGTGTGTGCGTATCTCTATGTGCAGCCAGTTATGGTTTTGTCTCTCGTCGCTGAGGTACAGGTACCCTCAGTCGCATGATGATAATGCAAGATGCCTGAGAGCGCATGATTCATTGGTGGTGTCGCGTTATATATATATATATATGAGTGGGTACGATCTGGCGAACATCACTGGCCTCATGACAGAGCTTCTACTACCATTGACACATCTACACTCACGGAATAGAGTTTTTTTTGTCAAAAGAAAAGGCAAAAAGCAGCGAAGGAGAGGGATCAAATTAACCTGAAGGTCCCACTTGAGACAGTTCGTAGATGCGGATCTTGGCAAGCCGTGTGTCTGCAATAGCACGGTAGCTCCTTATTTCAATGTTTTTCTTAACAGTTGCTGTTTTATATGTGCTAATCACTTATACTCTATTCACTCCACACCTTCCCCCCCACCTTAGACTACAGTACTTCTCAAGAACCCGAACGTATATCAAAGGCTGCTTTCTCTCTGTTGTGTTTGTGTGTCTATTGTCAAAACTATTTATGTCAGAAAGTGCGTGTGTGTTCCCCTCAGCGAGCCGCTCAATTTAATTTTATGCCCGGGAAGTGGAGCCTAAACTCCAGCTGAACACCACAGTGGGACGTTTCTATACTAACATGGAAATATCAGCGCCAGAGGCGGTATGGAACCTTATCACCTCTTCGAAAACTATTCAGATCTCTATTCTCACAGCTGTCACACAGGCAGTCTCAGATGCATTCGGAGTGGCTCAAAGTGAGCACAGTGACACACACTTTCCGCACCCATCGCCAGGATACCCACCGCAGCCACACTGCCACGGCACTCACACGACTGTCCACATGAGCCCGAGAGTGAGCCCACTGGCGCTACCCATCCACTTGACGCTCGACGCGTTCGACGTGATGCAGCGCTCCCCTTCTCTTGGGGAGGCGCTGGTTCTGTGGTCCGCTGTAGCACTGCAACCCTCCTTCAGTATCGCAACCGCATCGTGGCTGAAGCAGTGCGCTACCAATGGCGACAGCGATCACCTAAGTGAGCAAGGTGTTGCACTAGTAAAGCAGTGGCCCCCCGTCTTCGCAGACGCGCTGCGCCAACAGCGCAGCGTGAGCGTGGAGGTGCGGCTACTGGTTCTACGCATGCCACAGATCCTCACCGCTATCACATCACCAGGAGGGCAGTGCGGCATCCCCACTGCCACTCCACTCCGCAGAGCCCGGGAGTATGCCGGCGACAGCTACCGCAACCCCGGCTTGTGTGCTGGGCTGGAGAATCGCACTGTAAATGACGCGCTTGGTCGCCTGAGCTCCATTCGCCGTGACAGCATAGTACCATCTCTACGTGATGGCGGCTCCAGCTGCGCCCCTGCCCCTGCTGTGCGGAGAAGCAGCAGACTTCCTTGTGACCGATACATGGAGGTGGCTGGTCATGTCCTAGTGCGCGGGGTGGTGCACGAGATTTTCTTTGGGCATCGCGACACGGCCTGGCCGGAGCCGTGGCTGACACTGTTGTTGCATACTGCGGCGGTACCGGTGCCGCTGTCCGCGGATGCCGAGGCACATAATGCGACGGAGCTGGTGACGCCGCTGGACACACAGCCATCGCTCATGCGGACAGTATGCTTACGTCAGCTGCCCGATGTGGAGCGTCAAAGAATTGCCGTGATTGGGCAGGTTGTGGAAGTGGCTGGTCGCCTTGTCGTCACTGCCTCCGCTGCTCTTGCCAGCACGGCGGCTGCTGGTGTGCACACCGCCGAGTATATTGAGGCCCATCACGTCCACGTGATACTCGCGCATCTGTGTGCATGTTGTGACCCAGCATCCCCGGTCGTCACAACAGTGCCACCCATATGTTGCGGTGTCGGCTGCACATACGCGGAGGTGCCTCGCAGAGGGTTGGATGTTGAGTCTGAGGAACAAATGGCGAGCGAGTCGGTGCGATGCTGGGAGGGCATGCGGCTGGCACTTGGTTTGGCACCAGCCCCACCACCCTTCGCTGACCAGGTGGTATGCACGGACTTCTTCTCCGCCTCCATTGATGTGGTCGTAGCGCTTGCACTGACGTTGGTCTCCGCGCAGATGGATGAGATAGCGGGCGGTGGGGTGTCTCTGCTGGTAGTGGACGAAGCAGTTGAATCACTGGTGTCCAGCGCTCTTCTCCGGGTGTGCGAGGCTGCCCCCGCTGCGTGCGTAGAGCTACGCCCCTCTGTTGCTCAGCGCCTGCGTAGATCAGAGTGGTTGCCGACGTATGTGAATCGTCGCACAACAGCCATGGCGCCTCCGCCACCGCCTGCGCAACAGCTGCGACGTAGTGGATGGAAAGGGCTTGACAGACAAGCGGCAGCTGTGACAGAGACAGCCGGCGCCACTTGCACCAGGGTGCCACCAAGGTTTCAGGAGGTGCTTCGCGGTGGGGCCTTGTCACTGACGTACCGCCGCACAGTGTCGCTGCCCTGCATAGAGACGCTGCCAGCCGACACACTGAGGCTGCTACAGGACGTCCTCTGCACGAGCTCGGGGGCATCGGATCAGCATCTGCAAGACGGCCTCGCGCCAGCTGCTGCTATTCCAGCGTTAGTGCACGCAGCACTGGAGGCCTCGTGCGGAGCGGACGCTACACAGCAACTGGAACGCCGACACCGGCACGTGGTTCTGCGTGACGGAGGCCAGCAGGTGCCATACCTAGTTACTCGTTCCGCGGTCTGCACGCTGCGCGACGCCAGGCCTCTGCTTTCACGTGTCGAGCTCTTCGAGTTTGCCCAACGTGTGCACATGGTGATACGGCCCAGCATTGTAGCCTTCCGGAAGATCAGCGCGCTTCAGTACGCCACCACCACACCTGCAGTACAGGAGCTGCTCAAGGTGCGCGGTGCGGGCTGGCGTACTGTCCTCGGGGAGGCTCTGTCATTGCCGACGGCCACACCCGCAGTGGCAGCCGGTCTACCGCCACGCTGCATGGATCCTGGGCTCCCGAGACTTTCAGAGCCCTGCAGCGAACTGCTTCAGGCGTATTTTCTCTGTGCCCGCTCGATTGGCGGGGATGGGGTGGATACCAGTCTGATGGAGAATCTAGTCAAGCTCACACTCTGCCATGCCCTACTGCGGACTCGCATGGTCCACTGCTGGCTCCGCCTGCACGGCAATCGCGGCACCGAGGGAGATCTTACACGGGCTACATTTACAGCGGACAGTGACGACGCTGTGATCAGGCCTCCACTGACTGCGCTGGTGGATGCAATTGTATCTATTGGGCTCTGCGATGCAGCCATGCACTTCACGAGTGGCAGCACATTACTAGGGCACAGTGTTTTCAGGGACCTCGAGGACGGCCTGCTTCCCTGTGCTGATTTGCTTGAGAAGGGCCTGCTAGAAGAAATCCAGGCGGGGGCGGCGGATGACACCCCTATCGGCGCTGCCGAGGGGGGAGGGAACAGGGGTCTCCAGTACTTCACCGACTATATCGACAAGCGCACAACGCTGGACATCGGCAGTGCCCCTGCTACCAGAGACGGCTTCTCTGCCGTAAAGATGGCTCAGAACTTACTGGTGCACCTCAGCACTGCCACAATGAAGTAGCAATATTGCTCTCCCTCCTCCCCTTTTCTGTTTCTGGACAGACGTCACAAAATATTTATTGGCCAAGTTTTTTTTTCGGAAGCGCATCCTAACATCGTATCGCACGTTTCCGATACCGATCCCTCAGGGACGGTCTGTGGGTCGTGCAGGGGAGGTGGGGAGGCGAGCAGGGCAGTATGATGTGTCCACTCTCCTCACACATTAACAGTTGTCTACTTATTACTGTCACCATTCACGCTATTAGTCTCATATTTTTTTTTGCTCTACAGACGCACACTGTATTGTATGTGTGCTAATACTGCTTTGTGCAATTCCCAATCCTTCTTCTCTTATTTATGCCCACCATCATTTAATCCCTTCCCACACCCACCTTAGCGTACATGTGGCCACGTCGCTTTCACTTACCGAAGTGCTGCTCTCTGTGACTCAATGCTCGTGAATACTGCGATACCCCTTTCTCTCCTCCATGTTTTTTTTTCTCTTTAATAATAAGAAAAGGAATCGACTAGTCTTTCAGTTCCGTCCGCTTCCCTCTCGTCATCTTTTTCACACTCACCTCCACCAGGCATCCCATCTCTTATACGCAGCCATGTTCGGCCGTCCATCAGCTCCCCAGAAGGATTGGGGTGAAATGTACTTTCACCAGAAGGTGCATCATCTCGTCGATCACATGGCTAACTTCGTCATCTCCAAGGTCAACTGGTGGCTTCCCTCTGTTGCAGTAGGAATGGCGATGTCACTCCTAATCCTCGGCGGCCCGGAGGTGGTGGCACAGGGGGCTTCCATAGTGCTTCCTGCGGTGACACCGGTTGTGCAGCCACCCCCATTTGGCGTTCAGATCCCCACGCACTCTGATGGCGGTGCTGGTGCCGAGGAGGAGGAGTTCTAATCGGGAATAAGAAGGGTTGCAGAGAAAGTAAAAAAATCACAAAGAATTAGGCAGCCTACTCCCTCACGAGGAGCGCATGAAGAAGAGGAAGAACGCAATCGTCAATGCTGTGCGAGACTCGCCACACCAGCAAGCCGTCACCAGACAGTAACTGGTGACAAGGAGTACCTACTTCAGCGCGTCAAAAAAAAGCGGATTTCCTTCAAGGACGGCTCCTTTTGTGTGTGTGTGTATTTCGCTTTTTTGCTGTTGTTCTGTTCTTCCGTCCTCTTGGCGTAGTAGTGGATGCTTGTTTTATGGATATCTATCGGTGTCTGGGGGTTGCACAGAGCCTGTTCACACGCACACGCAGTCATCGCGGAACGCTTGTTTGTTTGTTTTGCCGGTGTACACCTGGGGCATGTAGCTCTGCAACATCACACTCATCTTTATATATATATCTGTGCTGTGGCCCTCACGAACCAGCCGGATTGTATTGAGTTTTTTTTTTGATTGCTTGCTATTGTGGTTGTTGATGAGGGGTGTCATCGCTTCCCCCTCCCCCCCCTTCAGGAAGCAAGCAGTGAGAGAGGGGAGGAGTGAATTGAAGGGCCGCCTGTGCCTTGTGGATAGTGTTACCACGCGTATAGGCGTCTGTGTGTGTGTGTCTCACCGCGCGATGACGGTGACTGGCTCGCCAACCCCTCTCCCCTCCCCCACCCTCCGCAGGTACATGTTTTATATATGTTTAAGTGTTTTTTTGTGTGTGTTTGTTGGTGTGTGACAGATGTTAGTGTCACCCAACCTAAGTAACGGAGGAGTCATAATGCCCTTCTCCCTCTCTTCTTTCTTCACCGAAATTGACCCTAGTCGCCATGGGGCCAGTATAACAGTGGGAGTGGCACTGGGAACTGTTAGAGTACGTAAGTGACTGGCGAGACAAAAACAAGAAGGGAAAAAAAGAGAAGGTGCTCTTCGACCTCACTCCATATGGGGACATGCGCGTGAGTGGGCGCGGCCGAGCTTGTGTCGCCCCTTTCTTCCCCTTCATACGCGCAAATAATAATAATAAGGATAGATACCTTGCGAGCGCATAGACAATGTTCAATCTTTTTTTTTTCTTATCACTTTATAAGCCTGAAATTATCTCTTCTTGTTGCTATCATTCTCACTTCTCAACGGTGCAATATATATATACATATATATATTAAGTAGGCGTGCTTTGAGCGTGTGCTTCATAGCTGCATATACTAATAGTCTTTTGGCACTCCCCTCCATCTTCCACACACGTACACTCAGAAAAACACCCACCCTAGAAACGAAAAAAGACCCGTTCCGCGTTCCTTCACTTCAACCCCCCGCCCCCCAGCCACCCCTCGGAGAGCATCGTCCTCCTAATGGCTGCTGAAACGCCACTGAGCAGGACGCCTCGCCCCTCAGCTGAGCCGAAGCTCAATAGCGATGAAGGCCTCTTCACCTTCGCAGCCACAGGTAAGCTGACGTGGTGGTCTGGTGCGATCCTGGGTCTGCTTGCGTGCTCCACTGTGGCAAGTATAACCCTGCTTGCCGTTCTGTCCGGCCTCCGGAAGCCACCCAGCGCCTTGGCTATACTGCAATCGGCCCGGTGCGCGCCATTGTCCCCGCTCCTGCCAACCCTCCCCTTTACGTGGTGGAGCACGTCGTGTAGGGCAGTGCACCCCGGGGAAGCATACCCGTGCACCTCACAGGTGGACTGCGTTACTCTGGGCCCTTCCTGTGCAGCGAAGGAAGTACTGTCCGCTCTACAGTGCGAGGCCCCAGCTAATACGAAGAGCCCCGGGGGTGCGCACTGCACTCTCGGCACAGAGCCACAAATTTCCAGTTCTACTGAGAGCATCGGAGGGTTCTGCTCACAAGCCAAGACAGAGTGTGCAGTATGCACACATGGCAACTGTGGCGGGCGGCTCCTGGGGTGTCTTCCAAGCGGCACCTGTGAATATCCGGGAAGCAACTGGTCATGCATTCGATAATCCTAGTGGTGCGAATATATATTATTACGGCTTCGGGGTGGTGTCACCCCCTTGCCACCTCTTTTTTTCCCCCCTCTCACTTACTCCTCTCCTCTCCCCGCCTTCGTTTATTTATTAAAAGGCACTGTGAACGAAACTGATATCACTGCTCTTCAGATTACTATATATATATATTCGCATGAATGCAATCGTCTACAGAAATCATCACCTTTGTACATCTGTGTAGTGACAGACTGAGCTTCCTTCCCCCCCTTCCCCAGTCGTTCAATCAGTCGCATGGATCGAAGTCGCTGGTCATGGATGATTTCAGCCCTCAACTGCTTTTGTGTGCCAGTTTTATTTTTTCCCTTCCTGTTCATTTCTCCCCTACTCCGTTGCGGTGTGCTGGTCTTCGCACTGTCGCAGACATATATACAGAACAAAAAAAGGTGAAGCGAGACTTACACACGCGCAGTTACACACAAAAAATACAATCCTACCGTAGTCCTCAGCTGAGGAACGGAGCATAAAACAAGACGGATAGACCTTGTTTTTCTTTTTTTGCGTGAGAAAAATATAACAGTGGATAGCCGCGATGTCGGATGAGTCTGACACAGGGCTTGTACGTGCTTTTGAGTCGTTAGGGCCGGACTCGAAAGAGTGCTTCCGCATGTTTTCCCGAGGTGGGAATAACACTGGATGCTACGTGCTGGGCTGGTGGGCCGATCACGTCGCGCGCAACTACATCAAGTCCTCCTCTGTGCTCAAGAGGTGGAGCAGTGCGTGCGGACAAAAGACGGTGGATGCGGTGGTGGTGAATGATACAATGTGCAAAGAGATCATCCGCGACTGTCTTCTGCGGGGCGGAGCCTCGGTGGAGTACTATGAACGGGCCCCTGGCGGGGGTGCCTACACCTGTGTGCAGCGCGGGGCCCCTGGAAACATCACAGACTTCGAGGCGACCCTCTTTGAGTTTGAGGAGGCGGAGATCCAGCTCATGGCCTCTGGGGCTGTGGTGGTCCATAGGGCGGGGCAGGGCGGTGGCCTGCGCGTGGGCTTCGCCGCTCTCAATACAACGCTACGGCAACTCACCTTTTCCGATTACTTGGACACCCTTCATCTGGTGAGTCTGGATGCGCTTCTTACCCAGGCGAACCTGAAGCACCTCACACTCTGTGAGACCCGAGACGTCGCCGGTGTTGGTGACAGTGGAAAGGAGGAGAGGGAGGAGACACTCCGCACCATCAAACGGATATGCGGACGTGCTGGCGTGAACCTGTCTATTCGCTCCTTGCTGCAGGACGAGCGCCAGAGCCGCGGTCTCGCTCACTCCTCTTTGGACTCGTTGAAAGATATTCTGCGAGTGCCCGAGGAGCGGCTCGCACTGGAAGAGTGCCCCTTAGCCTCGCAGGCCCTTGGGAGCCTCCTCGGCAGCATCGACGTGATGGACGCCACGAATCAGCACACCTTCTACATGAAGCGCATCGTCCCGTCCACTTACATGAAGCTGGATACTGCCTCCATTGAAGCCCTCAACCTTGTTAGCAAGAAGCCAGAGCCGCGAGGCACCCTCCCACTTTCTCTCTTCACATGGCTCAATCGTTGTCTGACCGGCATGGGCGCGCGCGCGATGCGGCAGTGGCTATTGCAGCCCCTGCGAAGCGTCGACGACATCAACCAGCGCCTCAGCATGGTGGATCTATTTGTGCAAAACCCCGGGCTTCGGGATATGCTGATAGAGAAGGTGCTGCGACGTTGCAATGACATGGACAGGCTCAACCGTAAGCTGCAGCGACGTACCCTGGCACTGAAGGACACGCAAGCATTTTTGAACTTTGTTGGCATTGTGCCCGACGCGTTGGAGGTTCTCAAGACGTACAGTGGACCGGACGCAAAGCTACTGGCCGACGAGTACATTGCCCCACTCGAGGACATCCACGAGTACATGGGCAACCTGCGTACCCTCATCGAAGCAACCGTCGATTTCAGTGACCGTAGTATGGTGCGTATGAACGCTTCATTCGACGATGAGTTGCAGGAGTTGCACGATCAGATCATGGCGGTCCAGAAGGCGATGGCTGCAGAACACCGTAATGTGATGCACAAATACGGCTGGGACGAAAGGCAGCTCAAGCACGAGTACCACCAGTCATATGGGTACGTGTTCCGTGTGTCCCGCAAGGAGGATCGGCAGCTGCGCGCCAGTAAGGAGCTCATCACGGTGAGTACGTCAAAGGACGGCGTTCGCTTCGTCTCGGACAAGATGGCGTCACTGAGCGATCAGTGCCGGCGCATAAACGACGACTATGACAAGCGCCAGCAGGACCTCAAGAGTAAGCTGATCGATACCATCGCCTCATACCTCCCCGTCCTCGATGACACAAAGGAGCTTATCGCGGAGCTGGACGTGTTCGTCGCGTGGGCCCTGGTGGTAAAGGATTCCCCACGGTCGATGGTGCGGCCCGTCGTGCGAGCGTGCACCGACGCGTCGGAGCGCGAAGAAGGGCAGGTAGTGCCCCTGATCGCGCTGAAGAATGTGCGGCACCCGTTGGTGGAGCTGCGACAGCCCGACTACATCGCCAACTCCCTCCACTTAACAGAGGACAGCAATGGTCTACTCATCACTGGGCCTAACATGGGCGGTAAGTCGACCTTCATGCGGAGCGTCGGTATTGCTGTGGTGTTGGCGCAGGCTGGGTGCTTCGTACCCGCTGATGCCGCGGAGCTCCAGGTCCGTGATGCTGTTATGTGCCGCGTTGGGGCGACCGACCACCTTGCCCAGGGCGTCTCAACCTTCATGGTGGAGATGTTGGAGTCCGCCGCCATCCTCTCTAGCGCCACGCGACAAAGCCTTGCCATCGTAGACGAGCTGGGCCGCGGCACGTCCACGTACGATGGCTTCGGCCTCGCCTGGGCCATCGCGCAGGATATCGCATCGCGCGTGCAGGCGGCGATGCTCTTCTCTACCCACTTTCATGAACTGGCGCAGCTACCCGCGCAGTGCTCGCGCGTACGCAATGCCCACTTTGGTGCTGAGGTGAATACGCAGGCTGGGACACTGCGCTTTTGCTACACGCTAGAGCCAGGGCCCTGCGGGCAAAGCTACGGTTTGTACGTCGCCTCCCTCGCCAACTTGCCGGCGGAGGTGGTGGCAAGGGCGAAGGTGAAGGCAGCGGAGCTGGAGACGTTTGACGGCAACACTGGGGCCGCTGAGATGGATGAGGCGGTGGCGCAGCGAGTAGTGGGATACGCGAAGCGGATTCGAGAAGCGGAAGCGCAGCGGCTTGATGATGCGGAGAAGGCTATGTGTGTGAAGCGGCTAAAGATGGAAATTATGAGCGATGAAGCGGTTTGTTCGTTACTTGCTCATTAGGAATACGAGAGCCAGATGAACATTTTTAACAGCAACAACAGCATTTTATTTGCGGTGGTGGAGAAGCGGAGTGAGGGGTATCGCTCGCTTCACTACCACACGGTTCTGTGTCATGATCGTGTATAGAATAAAGTCTCGCCACTCGTCCAGCAACACGGACGAAAACACGGCGGTTGACATAGAAATAACTGTGGCAATAGCGGATGTGAAGCAGCCCTGAGCACGCATTCGTTGTAGCATAGACATCAGGAGTATTTCGATTGATTCATTTTGTTGTTGTTGTTGTCGTCGTTGAAAAGCGCTAACTCTAATGTCCTCCCAGGTGTTTGTTTTTTTCTCCTGGGCCTCCCTTTCTATAGCATCTACCAGAGCAACCTAGTGCATGGCAGTGGCAATAGCAGAACCTCATATCAGTTCTGTTGCCCCCTCTGCTCCACGATTTACTTCCAAAATTCAACTCTCTCTCTGTTACCCATGGAGTGCTACATTATTTTCACTATTCGTCTGTGCTGTGACTGAGTGAAACGGTGAGACCAAAGCCACGACTGACAGCCTGAGCATAGAAGCACAAAAAGAGTTTAGGCTATATTTGGAGTCACCTCACCAAAGGTGGTTGCATTAACCTTGTGTTTCTGCTATTAATATTTTTTTATTTTTCTGATCGTTACACATCTAGAATCTGAGAGTGCGCGTTCTTGAACGCTCACGCAAGAATGGAGAAGTACATCAATTCTTTTTTGTTTTTTCCCCCAAGCGATCCACAATCGCCGGAGCGTATTGCGCTTCTACAGCGGAAGCGGTACATGGAGTACGCTACGAAGCCCTCGGGGGATCGCGTGTACTACCTGCGTGTCGAGCCTAACCGTCCACCACCGGATGGGGTAAAGCCGTTAGTGATCCTCTACAGTCACGGCAACGCTGAGGACCTTGGCACGTGCTCAGCCATTCTCTCCTGGCTTTCACAGAGTCTTGGCATGACAGTAGTTGGTTACGATTACTGCGGGTACGGTTTCTCCGGGTCCGAGAGGACTGAGCCATCGGAAAAGAGGATTTACGAGGACGCGGAGGTTATTTACAAGCGCGTACTGAAGTTGGGATATCTCCCTGCACAGGTGGTGCTGTTAGGGCGCTCTGTTGGGGGTGGGCCGACGTGCTATCTGGCGGAGCGCTACCACAGCGCGATTGGTGGCGTCATTCTCCAGTCGACATTTAGTACCGCCTTCAACGTGGTCTCAGACTGCTGCTTGCCATACTTGTGCGCCTGTGTAAACCCCTTCAAAAATGTGAATCGCATCCGCTCCATCATGGACTGCCCACTGCTCATTCTTCATGGCACCTCAGACTGTATTGTTCCATTCCAGTGCTCCCTGGACCTACTCGACGCCGCCACAGAGAGCCGGAAGGCGAAGCAGGCAAAGGCCGTGCGACGAGCATCAAAAAGAGGCCAGTCGAAGGAGGCCCCTAGGCAGCCTCCAGCCGCTTCGGACACCCAGAATGATCAGCATGTGTGCACCTCCGAGGGAGGGGCAGATACGGCTACAGAACCAGAAACAGACAGTATCTCTCGTTGTGAGGAAGAAGCTCTGGGTATCTACCACGAATGGTTTGAGGGCTGTGACCACAACAATGTAGAGTCAACGCAGTGTGAAAAGTACATCGCGTCACTGACGCGATTTCTCTGCGTCGTCAGCGCAACA
>JAODGE020018413.1:0-10174 GCA_027574965.2 Ecitophya simulans | reverse complement strand
CGCTTCGTGTGCACAACCAAGTGAGGTTAGGAGCTTAAAGCTTGGCACAATGACGATAAAATCTAACGATTCTGCCATGCACGTTAATACTTTGTGCTCAAACGCTGAATAATTAACTAGAAAGTTTTTCGTACTATAAATAAAAAATTATTTTGTGTCGACGGCATTGTACTATTCCTTGTAGCGTCCGCACTAAATTTCTACGTCTGCATTCAATGTTTTCCTTCCATCAGAAGCAAAAGAAAACATTTTCCGCTCGAGATGACGGTTGCAACATATTTTCATTTGCCGCGCGCACGAGTCGCGGGATTCGGAGGCGGCGGCGTCGGGGATGAAGTTTGCGTTAGGGTTTGTGGTCCTGTTTCGTCGAGGGAACGCACGTTTGCAAATTTGCAAAATAAAATAAACTGCGAAGCAATAGAATTGACCCGAATATTGCTTGAAGAGTTCACAACATATTCGCGAATATTTCGACGAAATAATATTATTATAATAATTTCAGAAACAAAATAATTTTAAGAGTTTTGTGTTCAGTAGAAAGTGCACGTAAAATGTATTAAATTGCACAGTTCAGTTAGGTTACGTTATATTAAATTTTAAATATTGTTCCATACACGTTAATGGAAGATTAATTTTCGCCGTTTGTGAGTGGGCGAAGCGTCATGTGTTGTACATGCGCTGTACGTCAGAACCGAGCAGTTAAACTTGAGTTGGTGGTAGCTTGTTAAATTCCTGGGGATTCTATGACTCGGGGCCTGGCTGCTTCATGAAACAAATTGGCCTAATGATCTCGCAAATTCCACATGTTTATCTTTTAGATTTTACTTCCTGATTAATCTTTAATCATGTAAAACAAATATTATGTTTATGATAATATTCAATAATAAGTCATAAAGATTTTTTTCTTTATTAAAAAGTTCTCTACTAATGCTAACGATATGTTCTCACGGTTTAACCAGTTGTCAGAAATTGACTGAACTGGACTGGACTGGAAGAAGTTAAGAAGCGAATTGTAGAAGTAGTTTTTTTCCTTCTGTATATAGGTCTTTCTCAAGCATTTCGTTCTTCTCAGGCATACACCCAGATTCCACACTTCTTGTGTAGTTCTATTCGATTCTTGGCTTTGGCGTCTTTTTGGGAGCGTGTTTTAACCAATAAGAACAGGATTGCAGAAGAGAAACTAAGCGTTTGAATAGTATAGTAGACTTCTTCAAATTTTATGCAAATCGCGACAGAAAAGACTCCACAAAAGAAGTCTACAGAATTGATTTTTTTTCGAGGCCAGCCAATTTCAGGCAAAGGGACATCAATAAACTGGTCTAACGGTGAGCGGAAAATACATAATTAAAATGTTAAAATTTCTTATAAAAACGCTAATGACATATTGCCCAACCTAATAATTGCAAAGTAACTATAACATATAAAGATCTTTGATGTATACCTTTTGATAAAAATACGTCTGTTTTATCGTAATAATGTTGCTGTGATGCGCGCAAGTGTATGAAAGTTATCGAGTGGAGGAAAATTCGGAGATTGATCTCGCGGAGTACGCATGCGCGCGAGCGTGCGTGCTGCGCGTCCGCGCATCCCGCGAGAGGCGGAAGAGCGCGCGGCATGGAGCGACCGAAGGGCGAAAATTCGCGCGCCGCCGCCGTCGCGAAAAACGCCGCCACGTCGCCGCCGCCATGAGCAGCGTCGGGCGCGAGTGATAACCGCCGCTGATAAGCGTCGCGCCGCCAACGATGAGGTCGCTCCACTTGCCGACTCGCGCCTCTCGACCCGTCCGCGCGCACCTTTTCGTGATCTGTTTACTAGGTAATTATCGCCTACAATCGGCGCCGCGTTCCTGGCGCAGACCGAGCGGACTACGAGTTGACGAAAAGTGTGCGCGTTGCAGGCCAATCACTCCTGACGCATTGCGAAAGCGAGCATCGAACTAAGGCGGCGTCGGAGAAGTATCCCGACCTGTACTGCTACAAGTGCGATAACATCGCCGGCGAGGACAACTGCCTCGTCGTCAACAACGTCACGACCAGCAAGGAGAAGTGCGAGAAGGACCATCGCATCTGTCAGGTTATTTAACTCTATCGTCATTTCAGTGTATGCTTCAATAATTCGGCGTGACGTTTAGGTGCGCACGATAACGATGTCCTCGCAGGAGAACAAAACGGCACCGCCCAAGCTCTGGCTGGTGACGCGCGCCTGCACGAAAATGTGCGAGCCGGTGTGCGTGACCATCGGCGAACGCACCAAGCTGCGTGCGTGCAACACGTGCTGCGAGACGGACCTGTGCAATCGCGGCAACGCCGCCCCCAAACGAACACTTCACCCTGCGCTGTTCGCGTCGATCGCCCTCGTCACGATCGCACTCGCCCTGCAGCCGGGCTTCTTTGAGGATGCGCGTCACGATTACTCTCAGCGATACTAAGAAGCTAACGGCAGCAGACGAAACGTTCATGTACATACTTTGTTATTCTTCGTCTTTTTTGACTCTTTAATGCAGTTTTAAATAAAGTCAATCGAAGCACTTCGCAGCTTTCGAATTTACTGCGCATGCTGCACATGCTATTCTGGTTAGTTTCGTAACGAGTACTCTGAGAACATCTAAATTCCCAGAGTTATCGTTTAAGCGACAAGTTCATCAATTAAAATCAATTGAGACACTTTGAAACGCATTCTGCTAAAGATCCGCTGCACTCTTCCAACGCTCGATCGTTTAGTTTTCGAGTTGAGTGCGTTTCAAGCTGTCGACCAGCATATTTGTGGAGTGTGATCTGCATTTTCAGGACCCGCATCATTTCTCTTCGAACTTTCAGTGGTTGTGTATTGTGTCTAAGAGTGAACAATGTCTGCCATATTTTCGCATTTGATTTTGGCGTGTTTTGTGTTATTTTCTGCAAAAGTTTTAAGTGGAGATAGTTTTGGCGTTTTGATAACTCGCCAAGAACTTCCCGAAACTTCCGACAAGCACAGCAATAACTTAAAGTACTCCACGGCGCCCGAGCTGGGAAAGGTGGAAATTCAATGTGCTAGCGAAGAATACGTTCTGGTAAAAGTTGTCAGACGCAGCGGAATCGTGTATATCAACTTGACAAAGACGGTCAATCTGTGCAGTAATTGCGAGACTTTCGGTGACTGTTTTTACGGTCGAGGATCTGTTTCGTTGACAGCGAACACAATGCCGAAGGTATCGCATTCGTGGGCCGCGTTAACCATCTGTCAGGATATAGTCGAAGGATTCCTTCTGCTCCGGAACGTTGGTTTCATTCTGGAAAGCAGCAACATTGATCACGCGGTAAGGAGCAAACGAAACGTGGCCGACGCGAGTTCGGCGGTGCGAAGAAGCTTCTTCAATTTAACAGGCGACACGTTCGATTCCCCGCGGACGAGAGATGCGGAGGCGGGGCATAATAAGGGGCTTTTTCCAATGCCGGCGAATTTGGAAACGACCAGTGGGCGCAGTGCGCCGCGTTTTGCTTCGACGGCTCGNTCGACGGCTCAAGGGCGGCGAGATAATAAGGCGAATCGAGTTTATACAAGCCGCGCTCGGGACGGGCCGGCGGCCGACATCGATTCGCTCGAATCGAATTTCGCAAAGCGTCGGAATCGCAGAATAGACGCGCAGAGCGTCGGCGGCAAAACGAAGACTGCGAGCGCCCAACAAAACTACGAAAACTTTTTGATCGAGAAGGCCGACGAGGAACTCGGATATTTCTACGACTCTGCATGGAAAAGCGTGATAAGTACACTAAAACCGATTCGTTCCCCTCTGTCCGTCCTACATTAACGCGATGCGAATTATCCTCAGGAAAGACTAAGCCCAGAAGCTTCTTGAAGAAGGCCCATCGCTTCCTGGAAATTGTCATTGCCGTGGACGAGTCGGTTATCAAATTTCACGGGCGCGTCAGGGTGAAACAATACGTCCTGACGCTCATGAATATCGTGAACGCCTTGTATCAGGATCCCAGTTTGGAGGCGAATCTGCAGATCGTTATACGCGACCTACATTTGTTCGAGAAGAGGAGAAGCGTAATAAAACTGGGCAACGCCAAGAAGTCGCTGGAAAACGTTAATTTGTGGAACAAGGACTTGCATCGGACTTACAGAAAGAACGAGACGCCGCACGACATCGCGTTATGGCTGACGAGGACCGACATTGGCGGTCCTTCAGGATATGCCCCAGTTGGGGGCGTTTGCGATCCGGAGCGCAGTTGCGCCTTAACACGAGACGAGGGATTGACGTGCGCGTTTATAATCGCACACGAATTGGCTCACATGTAAACATCTCAACGTGTCCAATTTTAAAATTTTCAAATATCTTTTCGCAGTCTAGGGTTAAGTCACGACGGAGACTCACGAAACAACAACACCTGCAGAGACGACGCCCTCCAAGGATCTGTCATGGCGCCGATGGTCTCCGCAACGTTCCATCACTTCCTATGGTCCGAATGCAGCCGTAAAGAGTTTGCGTCGAAAGTCAGGTTGTGCTTTTTCTTTAATCTCTTACGGGGTCTTTAGAGGGCGTGAATTTAATAATGTTATAAAATTATATTTATCAATCTGGTGGCGCTGGTATTGGAAATATCGGAAATCGCGCAGTCAATGGCAGTGCCTGCTAAACGCGCCCGACGTGAAGAGATCGATCGAATTGAATTCGACTCTGGGCGCTCGCTTCACGATGGACGAACAATGCCGGGTCGAGTTCGGCGAAGGGTAAAATCTATTCGATACACAGTCTCGACGAGAATACGCTCGACGGGCAAAAATCCAGTTGATCCCTTCCATCGCTAGCAAATTGAGAGCATTATTTCCAGAAATTGAACACTGCGTTTTCAGATTTCCCATCGCTTGATTTCCTAATGCTTTCTTTCATCCCTCAATCGCTGTTTGGATGCATTTTACTACTCCGTTCTCTGTCATTAGATACGAGCTATGCCGATCGTTTGAAATTGTCGAACCATGCGCCCATTTGTGGTGCGGGCATGTCAAGTCGCCGTTGGTGTGCAAGACGAAGAAAGCGCCACCTTTGGAAGGGACAGAATGCGGTCATCACAAAGTAACTTTCCCCGTTTTTATTTCTAGACCTGCTTGTAATTCTCCTTTTTGTTTCAGTGGTGCATTGATGGATATTGCGACAATACGCTTAGGTTAAATTTAGATCCGCTGAAGTACAATCCGCAGGATGGGGGATGGAGCGCTTGGGGATCTTGGACGTCTTGCTCGAGGTCTTGCGGTCTAGGAATTCAATTTCGGTCAAGGACTTGCGACAACCCGAAGTATACCAAACGAGAATTTGATTTCCTTCGTAACGAATTTTATTTTCAGACCTGCGTACGGTGGTTTGAACTGTGATGGCTATGTGGAAGAGTGGAAGGTCTGTAATGTGCAAAACTGTCCGGATAGTAGCGACTATCGAGCACAGCAGTGCGCAAGAATGCCGAAACTGTTGGACGTTCCTACGAATCTAACCTGGCTGCCATATGAGAGCGTCCAAGCCAATCTCAAGTGCAACTTTATCTGCCAGAGCAAACAAACCGGCGAAATCTATACAAGCGACGAGTTTCTGGTTGATGGAACATCGTGCTCCTACGACTGGAACAACAAACGATGCGTGCAGGGCCAATGCGTAACTATCGGTTGCGATCATAAAGTAAACTCGACTTTAATCGAAGATGGCTGCGGAGTTTGTGGTGGGACTAACTCGGAATGTCTGAGGATCAAGTCCAGCGTTACCAAAAGGATCAGAAAAAGTAATTTCAGAATTTTCGTCGCCGGATTTGCTGACGCGCTCGACTAAATTGTTTTCGCGTTGGTTTTACAGAAATCACACGCTTGGCTGTGCTGCATAATCAGGCGCGTCACATCGCGATAGAATTCTCACTTCGGGCCGATAATCCCGCTGCGCCGGCACAAATTGATTTCGATTTGTTCCTCAAGGATCGCAAGCGCAACGCCGTCCGCATCCGCAAAGCGCCCTTCGGCGGCGAATTCAATCACGGCCTGTCGAGGGAAAACAACGCGCATCCGAACGACGTGCCGGTCGGCGGCAATCGGCAGGATCTGGGCCTAAACCCGCAGGACGGAATCAGCATCACCATCGTGCACGGCGCCAAGTTTCGCTTCAGCACGACGGAAACAATCGATGCGCTTGGGCGTCACAACGAGACGATGTTTCTGAGCACTCAAGGACCTCTCCTCAAAGAGCTTGTTTTATTTGTAAGAAGCCGGTCAGCAAATCAATACTGCATCATCGAATTCACTCTGACTAATTGCAGATTGAAATTGCGAAATTTCAATCGACGAACAACATCAAACTGAAGCTGGACATGGAGTATCTCCTCCACAAAAAGTTCAAAGAAACCAGATACGAGTGGATTGTCGGCGGCTGGGGTTCCTGCTCGACGTCTTGTGGAGGCGGCAAAATGTTCAAAACGAAAGCGTGCGTGGAGAAATCCACTCAGCGCATCGTCGCGAGAAAGCTTTGTTCTATTGTAAACAAACCCTCCACAGAAGCGCGGGCGTGCAATAACTTCAGGTATTTGCAACTGCGTCATTTACATGCGACAACACTGGTATTAATTTCACTAAATTGTAGCTGTAACTTTATGTGGATCCCTGGCGAATGGGAGCCGTGTTCGGCGACGTGTGGACAAGATGGCGTTCAACAGCGCGAAATCTATTGCGTGCCGCAGAATCTTCAAAACGATACGGAAGACCTTCAGACAGCTCCATGGAAATACATGCTGGCTCCGACAAAGTGCGGATACCAACCACCATCGACAACACGGCCGTGCAATCGTACGGCGTGCCCTGGACATTGGGAGTATTCAGAATGGTCGGTATGCTCGACATCTTGTGGCTTAGGATCTCAAATTAGACTTGCCGAGTGTAAATCCGATTCTACCTTAATTAGCAATAATAGCGATGTTGTCTGTGGTTTAAAACTTATGGAAACTATGCAAGTAAAAAGTTGCGACAATGAAGATGGTATGATGAGAAAGAAAACCGATTTGAGGTTGAACACTACTTGTGTAATTTGCAATGGCGACACGTCGCCATTTTGCGCAATTGATTCTCTGAAAAGGTACTGCAAACACAAAGCTTTTAGAGAAATCTGTTGCAAAACGTGCGACCCACAACTCATAAATACAGTAAACCTATAAAATAATCAGCCATAGAGATAGGTTTGTATATTTTTATAAAACTAAATATGTAGTACATGTTGCAATTATAACGCAATAGACGTTAATCCCCTGCATTATTACATTACACTAGTGTTGCGCATTAGCCGTTTTATTTAATCGGCCCGATCTCAATTGCTTCAAACGAAGCTAAATGAATGTACAAAGTGCACACATTGTCGCCCAAATTTCAGGCAACCCAGATGCATAAGAATAATGCGTTTTTTGATTAGTTTATGTCGATTAGAACAGTACATATTTGACAGAAGATATTTGATTGTTCAAATTTTTTTCGGGAAAAACATTCAGTGAGAATCAATATAACTATATAAATTGCGCATCATTACTTACAGCGTGTCGCCAACAATTCAAGTCTGACTAACAACTTGTAAATATAATTTTTCTGGTAAAAACTTCAAATTTTAAGAAAACATTAATGATAATTGGTGGAAAAACTATAATTTTAATCCGGGAAGCAATGGGTTTAGTGGTATATTAAGATTGCTGGTGCCAAGCTCAGAAAAATAATGTGCAATTTTATATAGTTAATGAAATTCTGACTGTATAAAAAAAACTAAACATCGAATTTTATTTGTCAACTAACTAGCGTTCTAATTGACATAGGCAAGTCAAACAAAGGCCTTTGAATTGTACAATTGCACGTCGCGTAAAAAAATATCAGTCGGTCGCCGCATAGCACGGCGCAGTGCGATCGCTACATCAAAGTTATTTATTCAAAATACACAGACGCAGGCGTTCTGCGTTACGACTTTGCGACGTGACGGGTACCGACATAATTATGCAGGTGCTTCCTGCCGATGTTGCAAACCCCCAACATTTTAAAAATATTTAAATATTTTTGTACTAACCGAGAGCTGAATGTTTGCTCATTATTCCCGTAGATGTTTCATTTCAATATATCAATTATTGGCTGAGTTATAGGCGAAACAACGTTTCAAATTAACAATTAAAATTCAATATTCCTGTTTGTAGTTTAACACGCGAGCGACGCTGGTCTGCAAAGCTGACCGCACCGAATTTCGAGATTCGCATCGCCCGCTCGGCAAACAAAAATGAAAACAGCCGAATCATAATTTGGAATATAATAATTAGTTTCACCCATATCTCGGTCAATAATTGATCGATTGCAATAAAACAAGTACGAATGTAATAAGCAAAAATTTAGCTTTCGGATGGTATAAAAATATTGACCTATTTGTTGTTATTTTAAGCAAAAGCCTTCGATTTCGATCTAAGTCTAGTTTGCTAAGTTTCATTCAAGTTGCTGACTACATAAACATACAATCGATTTTTATTAAAAATCTCGTTGATCTCTTGATACGAATGACGAACAAATGTTCGATTGATTATCGTACGATAAGCCAAATGAATTGTGTACATTCTACTCGGCGCGTAGATAACACGTTGACTTCTCATGACATTTTTGGCTCATTGAGTTGTTTGAATCGAATCCGAGCGGCCTGTTACAGATAGTGACCACGCATCGGCACAATTTTTGTTTGTTTGCGGTGAAATTAACAAGAACAAACATGACAACAAAGAAATTGTGCGCGGCGCTTCAGATCGTGATATCATATTTATTGACGTTTACTTGCGCTTCTTCGTACACTAATCTTGACAGGTTAGTGAACAGACAATTAACGAGTGCCGCAACAGAAGAATCGAGACGAGTTTGTAAATATCGTTCGGACGAACCGTATCCCGAGTATCATTTTCAATTAGTGAGTGGATGGTCATGCTACCGGTACTCGCATCCGAAGTGGATCACAGGCGGAGAAGTCCTAAAGACGTATTCAGGTGTTTTGCAAAATTTGACGCGATATACAGTACCTTATGTGGTTGTGAGTAAATAATGATATTTTATTAAGGTGGTTATGTTTCAAGAATGTTACCATCATGTTTATTTCAATTTGTGCGTTGTTTGGGTTTGCGCTAGGACAACGGAACGGGAGTTTTGTTTGATTATAAAGATCCTAAATATACGAAAATAATACAAGGTCTGTATGTGGAAAATAAATATTATAACAAGTGGTTCAGTTGTGCACAAAACGCCATGGATTGTTGTAGAAACTTTGACCAAAACGATCTCGGAGCAAGTAACTATCCAATATCGATTATTGCCTTGCACGTTCGCGCAAATAAATGTTTGTAAATTTAGGTGATGAATATCCCTGCCCGGCTTTGTGGGATGGCTACACTTGTTACGAGAAAGCCCAAAGCAACACAAACGTTTCCAAAATGTGTCCGCTGTATTTGACGTCAAATGATAAATTCGTC
This sequence comes from Ecitophya simulans, assembly GCA_027574965.2. NCBI lineage: Eukaryota > Metazoa > Arthropoda > Insecta > Coleoptera > Staphylinidae > Ecitophya > Ecitophya simulans. Next base: position 695 of record JAODGE020018413.1, on the reverse strand, counting down.
TGCGATCGTAAGTCGTCTTCTCGTCTTCTATATAGACAACCATGAGTGATTGTTACTTTTAGTTGAAAGTGTAAAAGAATGCTATTCTGATGGTTGGAACCATAAAACGAATTACGCATCTTGTTCGTCATCATTCCGGTACCGTGATCGGCACACATTTCACGTGATTGTTCTTGCCACAGCCACCTCGTTCATGTTGCCATCATTGCTAATATATATGGCATACAGCAAATTAAAAATATGGCGGATTGTGATGCATCGTAATTTGATCTTCGCCATTTTTATCAAAAACATATTGGTTTTAATCTCAAAGAATGTGATCATTATCGATGCTCTTACCATAAAACAAGAGGACAGTGTTATGGAGACTGATGGAGCTTGGTGCCGTGTTTTGACATTCTTTGAAAATTTAGCAAAGAATTTTATCTTTACTTGTATGACTGCAGATGCATACTATGCGCATAAATCTATTGTGAGAGCTTTCTCCAGAGAAATAAACGTATATGTTTTGTATGGAATTATTGCAGGTAAATATGTTAATATGTTTAGTTATTATTTTTGTGATATTATAACTTAAACTATTTATTTAGTGGTAGTTGACTATAGAAATAAATTCAAATTCTGGTGTTGTTTGTATACAACACGTTGTACGTAACTGTACGATTGTTTGCATATATTAAAAGTTGAACATAGAA
>JAODGE020018403.1:0-11811 GCA_027574965.2 Ecitophya simulans | reverse complement strand
CCCCTTATCGCTGGACCTACGCAGCTTGAAGATAGACAATGAAGCATTTGCTGTTGTACTGAAGCCGCTGCTGAGCAACACACTGGTGAAGTGTACTAAATTCTCCAAAAACCGAATCACCGACGCTGGCGCGCATAACTTCCGTGATGCCTTCGATGGGAGCAACGCGATCACGCAAGTGGAAACCTTCTCCTTTTTTGGTAATCCCATTACCTGCTCAGGTCTGTGTTCTATAGTGATGGGAGCTTCCTTCATGCCGGCTCTGCGGAGCCTGGAGGTTGGTAAAGGGGATATCAAGCTCTCTGACGATTCAGCACCATCAGAAAAGATCACGCTGGACACCGTAGCCTCCATTGTGGCGTCGATTGGAAAGTGCGCTAAGCTCCAGACATTCACATTCGTTGGCGCGCCTTCCTCTTCTCCTGATGACATGATCTTCACCCCTGAGAGTCTTGCGCAGCTAATTACATACATTCTGGAGAAGAGTGACCTGCAGGAGTTCCGTCTTTATGGGTCCTACACAACGAAGCTCTTTCCGCGCAGCTCGCCACAGATAACACCTACCAAGGGAAAAGCGACACAGATAAGGGAAAAGTCTGGCCGAAAAACCAAAGGCGCTGACACCGAGGTCGCGGTGGAGTTGCCACCCTCTGCACCGTCACCAGGGAGTGGTGACTTCACCTTCTCGGAGCTCTCTCAGGCACTTCTTATCCCCATCGCTGCACTGGGGTCGGGCCTACGCTCCGAGACCAGCACGCTCACCTCACTTGCGCTCTCCTTCCCACTCAGCAACGCAGCGGTGGAGCTGCTCAGCCGTGGCGTCGCCGGAACACGTGTGCTCGAAAGTCTTAGTCTCCGCAACTGCGACCTAACCGCTGGCTGCCTGGCTACCCTTGCGCATGCAGTGCGATCCACCAGAGTGCTCAGGAAACTGGATGTCTCCTATCAGTCCAACAGCATCGCGCATCCCAGTGTGCTGAGGGACCTCCAGAGCTCTACAAGTCGGCGCCACTCAAAAAACTTTCAGCGGATCGAGTCCTACTGTGCTGTGGGTGCGGGCGGTATGGCGACGCTGGAGGAGCGAGAACACCCACTTCTGCCCCTCATCAAGGCACTGCACTACAATCGTACACTCCACACAGTGGTCATGTTGGGTGTGAATATCGCGATCAGTGATATTGAGGAGATCTGTGCTTGCATTGAGCGCAGTGAGAACCACGTTCTCCGTGAGGTGTACTACACTAGCATTGGGTGTGAGGCACTCAGCATGAAACTGGATGACTTCCTTGTCGCCAATCGAGATTGGGATGTCACTGGCAGCATGGGCAACTCAATAAACACGTGTAGTACATTGCATGACCACCGCTTTGGTTCACTTCACGACGAAATTGATGATGGGCGCTGTGGTTATGATATTGTTTCACCCGACTCACCGCACAATCATCACAGGACTGCGGATGATACCAGCAAGGAGGATGGAATGCACATTGTCGCGGCACTGGATCCTCAGTCCGCGGATACCACCTCTCCAGCTCGTGCAGATAGCACAGCAATTTACACGTCACTTTCAGAGCGGGAGCTAAATCTGAAACTTCCACCCAACATCCCAGTCATGAAGTTTCCCGCGATCTTGAACGCGAATGAAACGCTTTCGACTCAGTCTTCCGACAGAAAAGTGATGGCACTGAAGGGACTCCACAACTCGATGGACTGCTCCAAGTTGGGTCTACCAGCTCTGTCCTCCACAGCACAATTTGAGTCCGGTAGTTTCTTGAATACCACTGATATTCATCTTCAAATCAGCAATTCGTCGTTCCACACAACCGCTCTTGCGGGCGCTGAAGGTGGCGGTAAAATAAGCAAAAAGTCGGCGCAGAGGGAGAGGTCAGTATAAAAATGATGGAAGAGCGAAGCAGTCCGGGAGAAGGCAAATAAAAACAAAAAGCTGCTTGTAGTATATAGCAAGCGACGATGAGATAATCTCACGCTAAACAAACGAAAATAGAAATATGTTTGTATTATGTGTATGGGGAGAAGGAGTGAGAGTAAATATGTCTGGGCCTGTTACTACCAGTCCTGCTTTTACAAAAAAAAAACCACAGTGATTCGCAGTGCTCTCGTGCTCCTATAACTCGCAAATGAAGCTTTGGATTGTTTTCAATACTTTTTTATTAGTCACGAAGTACAAAGCGATTACCCACAGTTCTGTTTGTGTTAGTGTATGTACGGGTATATATATGTGTGTGTGCGTTTTCTCGTGTATGTGATTTTGCATGCATTAATAATTTGCTTTGTTTCTCTGTTCACCTTTGTTCCCTGTTGTATTTTACATATACGTACCAAGCATATATATATATATATATATGTCTGCGTTCTCTGTTGTTCTTCTGTCGTTTGTTGCTGTAGCGATCGTGTGACCACTCAATAATAACATAATGGACAGATTGTTGTTCTCCCTGTTATCCTCGCATTGAGGCTACTGTGAATCGTTTGGTGAACTTAGCTCCCCTAAACAAACATCAGCTTGTGCGTAGTGAGTGGAGTATGAGGTCAAACGTGCAATTTTGCCTTGCGCAGATATGTGTACATACGCGTACGTGAACACACTCTAGCAGTGTCCGCAACAATTTACTAAACGCTATTATTACGAGTTTTGGGTGCGATCACGAATTGATTTTCTCATTATTGATTCCAAGCTGTTTGTAGTTTGTTTGTTTTTGTAAGATATTGCTTCTGTCACCTCGTTAAACCACAGTAGCTATGATTGATATGCGGTGTGACTGACGCACGACCGCATTAATAATTAGTTCGACGCAACGTTACCATGATGTGTACTCGGTGTATAAAATTTATCAGTTGCAGCTGCATCACATGATATATATATATATATATATATGTCTGTGTGTATGTACATGATCGTCCCCTTTCGTCCATTTCGCAATTTCCATGTGCTTGCAACACGCAAGCCTCTGAAATACACTGTTCTAATGTCACCGGACCCTAGGTGACATTTGAACATGTGGAGAAAGTACGACTGGATTATCCTTGCTGTTATGATTGTCATTATTACGTGCACTTTACTTCTGAGGTTTCACATTTTGTTGATTTCTTCCATTGCGAACGTTTGTCACTTGTCATTTAGTGATTTGCATTTGCATTTCTTGATGTAAGTATGAGTGCGGATTCTTTTTTTACCTTGTCGTTGATTTTACGTTACTCCGAATTTGAAAGTTACTTTTCTTTTCTTTCGGCATTTACTATGTTGTGGAATATATTCCACCTTTCTTTTCCTATCCCTTAGCCGATGTGGTTGAACTTATTCCGAACACTATTATAAAAGGAATGAGAGACATCCTTCATTATGCTTATTATTTTTTATTGGTTCATTCACTGCCATTAGTGGTGCATGTGACGCTTATATATATATATATATATATATCTGTGTGTGTGTGTGTGTGTGTGTGTGCGTGTGTGTGTGTATTGTGTGTGTGTGTGCACGCGGACAAAAGTGGATTAAAGAGATTGGAGATGCTGCTGAAATGCTGTGAGCAGTAAAAGAAAAATACCAACTAAATAATCAATAGGTTGCTGCGGGGAGTATGTGGGAACGTTGCCTCTTACGTACTTTGAGTTATCCCTTCATTGCACCGCATTGGAGTGCCCCACCCACTATGCACACAGTCTATTCTGTAACGATGAAAGACATGTTTTTTCTGTTGTTTTAATATGTTGTTGGTATTTCATTGCGCTACCACTATCGCTACTGCTGCTGTGATGATTATGATTTGCTGACGTAGTTGGAGACGGCATAAATATAGATAGGCTACGAGGAGCACAGGCAGTACTATTGCTGCCGAGATACAGACCGCATTGCCAGCGGTTTACGGCGTGGAAAAATAATTAAAAATGGATTCGGCATTACGATGGGCCTTTGAGCGTGTATCCGAAGGACTGATGATGTCAGCGGCGCCATCTGACACGCTCCTCTTGCCAGTAACATCCATTGATGTCGGCTCTAACAAGTGCTCAACCCCGCCGTCACAGTGCGTTAGGAAGCCGTACAACAACAATACTCTCTTCGACATGGAGGGAAAGTTACTGTCAGAGGAGCAGTCGAAGGCCGCCACCACGTGGCGCTCCCATCACACCTTCAGCGGGCGCTGCTGCCTGGTGGACGACCACCACGACAGCACCGCTGCGGAAGAGGGACAGATGGCACGTGCATCCTGTCTGAGCCCCTGGGCAGTAGAGGACCCAGCGACGTATCGCGACTGGGTGGCGGAGTTTTACCTGAAGGCAACAAACCCCGAGCCGCACATCCTTCTCACTGTAGCACCGCTCTTCTTCCCCTATGGAGCGTCGATAGATTTGGTGCCTGGGGCAATACAGGGCGGGAAGCTCGCCAGTTCCATCGTGCCTCACGCGCAGAACCCTGTAGATGACGAGATATTTGCGAAACGGATGCTCGAAACGCCACTGATATGGGAGGAGCCCTACGCGCTGTCTGTGGAGTGCACACCCGAGGGGATGTTCTTGTGGAGCGACCAATGGCAAGTTTTTGGGCAGCGAATAGCAGACCGGTGCCTCAGTGCGGTGTGCAGACAATCAACCGAATCCAGTGGTGTTGTGAATTCCTTTTATGAAGGCTTTGTTCGTCTTCAGTGGACGCAGCCTGCAACGACAAGCGTATCCGAAGCCCAGTTGCCATTGGAGGCTACACTGTCAGTCTTTCACGGCAAACTCCCCGTGGGTGCGGCCGCTGTGCTGACGGGGAACGCTCAGTTGTCTGCAGACCCAAATTACAGTAAATCGCTTCTCGATACTTCCATTGAGAGCGGCTTCTCTGCCACGCTGACGGGCAATGCTACTTCTGCTACCGCTGACTGCGGCGCGGTACGAGTGCTCGATACCAGCCAGTGTGCATGGACACGCATATGCGATGTACCTTTTAACCTTGAAGCAGCCGTTGCGCGGGGAACTGTATTTGTCCCGCACGTCACCTTGATGGATGGCGGCGACGAAGCATGTGTTGTCTGATCCCTACGTGATAAGGTGTCGAGCACACACTATTATTAGGGCCTCAGGTGAGCGACAAAATGTGTTGATCGTAGTCAACATATTTTGTTGTTGTTGTTTGTTGTTAGCGAAGTGTGCTGTGATATGGTGCGCAGAGAGCATCTTCTGTAAGGGAAGGGGGGATGACTTCTCGTTGGTGAGGTCAAAATACTGCTTTGCAAGAGTCACATTTGATAATGGTAAATCATAATTAAAGAATGGCCACGCTACTATTACTGCTGTTTTCCAATGCAGATGTTTTTTTTTCATTTTTTGCGGTGCTCGTCTCCTTCCTCAATTGTACTTAGTCTTACTGCTGGTACCAGATCTGAGGAACCGGCAGACCGGTGGCGAGTAGGGAGGATTACACGTACACTTGTCACCACCAGAGAATAAAAGCAAAGAAGGAACAAGCAGGTGAAACTTTCCGCGCGCGCACAGACACACACACGCGCACGCCAGTGTAATGAACCCAACTCACCTTTCTGGATACAAAGCCGTTACTCTAAGTCATCTCTCTAATAGCAGAGACATCTCTCACTCCGCTGCGGACGGGGCATCGAGTACAGCCAAGCATGCAAAGGCACCATCACTACATGCCACACTCAGCAGTAGCACCTTCACGATGAGTGCCTCGGCGGCTCACGAGGTCCCCGCACCTTCATCGGGAGACTGCCGGAGTGCCTGGCATGCCTTTGGCATTCGGACCCCAACAAGTTGCATTGAAAGCAGCGGTGCCGTATCAGTTACTGCTGCGAAGTCTGTCGGTCACTCTGTTAGTACTCCATTGCATGTGCATACCACACCACCACCGCCATCATTACGCTCGCAGATTGGGAAAGAACCGGGGGTTTCACCGCCACCTCCTGACCCCTTAATCGCCCCATTACGCGCAGTGGACGCGACGCTTCGGAGTAGCACAACGAAGGAACACGCCGAGACACACAGCGGTACTTCCAGCAGCACTGTCCCAGCGCAGCTGCGGAAAAGTTTGCTGGAGGCATCTGTGAAAGTGGCAGAGGCACAGGAAATCCAGCGCTGCGGCCCCGCCAAATGTAAAGGCAGTGGTGGTGGTGCTCCTCACTCTTCGCAGTATCGTTTAAAGTGGAAACGAAACGGTAGAAACACAAAGTCAACAGAAGACAGTAAGCTCAGCGACCCTATGAGCGACCCCACCAACGGCGATGGCGACACAATGAACGAAGAAGCAAAAAGCGGAGAGGGGCGGGCCACTGTCACTGGCATCGTCGCGGCCCCTGTGACCGGAGAAGACGCCCCCAGTCGAAAGCGTGGGCGTCGCACAACCAGCACGGCCAAAGCCCTAGCTCGAGGGGAGGACAGGGTAGAGAGACACGGCGTGGCTGGCAGCGGCAGCGAAAACAAGCGCAGGAAGAAGACGAAGGCTGTGGCTGCGGCCCCCTCTACAGCCACAGCTTTCAGGCTAGACCATCCTCTCCCAGCTGGAGCCGCTGACCATGTTGGTGTCACAGCGGTAGTCGCAGACGTTTCATACGAGCAGCTGCTCGACGCCCGGGCACTCTTTGAGGACGTGCGGCAGGTCCTCGACGACCCAGACAGGATCCAGGCACCACCACTCTTCACCGGCTTCTTGACCAACGTGGACGACAGCACCAACTTCTCGATTTCATCGTCCTCTGCCGGCAAAGCGATGGTTCCGCAGGGTGTGCACCCTGCACAGTCCCACCGCTGCGTCACGCATTTTGCTTTTCGATGGAAGGAGTCGATGTACGTGCTCTCCGCCCGTGTTGGCTTTTCGTTCCTGCTCCGAGTGCTGCACGAGCTCCCCGGGGTGGAGGTGATCACCTTCAATGCCCCAGCACTTCTGCTCAGCCTCCTGTGCAGCAGCAATGGAAACCTCTCTACTCACTGTGTCAGTGACGTGAGGGTGATGTGCTGGATGGCGAATGTGACGGGGACTGAGGAGGAGAACGGCTGTTTCGCTGACTTTGGCGTTGTGCATCGGCATTGCCTCCCAAGGGCGAATGGCCAGTTTGCCGCCAAGGATGCGCTGCAGCTGCTCGTCAATCAGGTTCACGCACTCGCGCCACTCTACCGCACCCTCTACGGGCGGTTGGGCAGCCACGGCCTCCTCCAGGCGTTTCTGCGCCAGGAGAAGCGGATCTCGCTGCTCCTCGCGGTGATGAAGTGGAATGGTGTCACGGTGGACATGGACAAGGTGCGACGATTTCAAGACGCGTGTACTGCACAGATGGTGGCGGAGCGTGACAAGGCAGCGGCACTGGTGCCCCAATTGGAGGAATTCAACATTCAAAGTCACGATCAGTGTCGTGAGGCCATTTACGAGATATTAGGCCTGGGGAAGTTGCTACTGGACGGCAACACTGGTGGTCTGACTGCTTCCGCTGTCAGCATCACTAAGGGGGGTAAACTCTCCACTGCAGAGGACACGCTGCAAGTGCTGGCGAAGCATCATCCCTTCCCCGCTCACATCATCACTTACCGCAAGGCTGCGAAGCTCATGCAGACGTACGTACATGGTATAATGTCCTACGCGCTTCCCGCTGGTAGCGTCACTGTAGGCGAGCCTCGAGGCGACGGTGACGCTTTTGTGGACGTGGCCCTTGGTGAGGTACCATCAGAAGCGGCTCCCTTGTCTGGCGGGTCTGTGCATTGTGGGGCCTCTGGAAGCGCTGTAGTCTCATACAGACTGCACCCGAACTTTCTCCACGAGGGCACCGATACCGGGAGGTTGTCATGTGCCGAACCGAATCTACAGAGCCTCCCACGCAGTACTTTCGCACTCACAGGCAGTTGTGACCAGGGCGGCGAGGGCGACAGTGAAAGCGATGGAGCCGCTACACAAGAGGCAGTGGCCTTTCGCAAGTGCTTTGTCGCTCCGGAAGGCTGTGTACTGATGTCGGTGGACTATGGGCAAATTGAGCTCCGTATTCTAGCGCATCTGTCTGCGGACACCGCCCTTGTGGACGCACTGACACACTCCGCTGATATTCACCGCGCCATCGCCGAGCTCATCTTCAAGAAGCGGCCGGTGTCCGTTGAAGAGCGCAACATCGCGAAGCGTGTGGTCTTTGGGGTTCTTTATGGGGCCGGCCCGCGCACGTTGGCTACACACATGCAAGTCAGTGTGGAGCGGGCTCTTCACATCTCCTCGCTGCTGCGCACTGTTTTTCCACAGATCGACGTGTATCAGCGCCGCACAATTGAGCAGGCCCGTGCCGATGGCTTTGTGCGCACGATTAGCGGTCGTGTGCGTTATTTGCCGGATATTAATTCCTCCGTCATGGCAAAGCGCACGTATGCGGAGCGACAGGCTTTCAACTCCGTGATCCAGGGGAGCGCGGCTGATGTCATGAAGCTTGCGATGCTAGCGGTCGAGCGCGAGGTGCTACGCGAGAGTAGCGCCACCGATGTGCGTCTACTCATGCAGATTCACGATGAGCTCGTATTTTCTGTGTCCAAAGAGAAGCTGGCAGAGCTACTGCCTCGCTTGGTACGTGCCATGTCGAGGGCCACGTCGCTTCTCGTCCCTCTCACCGTCACCGCCAAGTTTGGTCCCTCACTTGGGGAGCTCCAAGAGTGGTCGGTCGAGCACGAACTAGTTGGCATGAGCAGTTTATAGGCGTTCATTTGTGTTATCCAGGACCGACAGGCACCCGTGGATTGTTCCCGTGCCGAGTTTTCTGTTTTGTTTACGGTAGAATCAAGAAGGCAGAGTGGTTTCATTCGTTCCGTTATGGTCTTACTGCTTGTGTGAGACTTTTCTCTTTTTTTTTCCTTGCTTCTCAACATCCACTCTCAGAAACATACATGCACATACATACATATACATATATATATATAAGCCGATTCATTGTACCCTACAATATGTTACCCCAGCATGTGTGTCATTATGCAGCCACCGATACGTGACTTAGATGGCGACCTAAGGTGGGACATCACTTATTAATTAATCCCTCGATTTCCAACTGTTATAGAGAGAGAAAGTGGGGGAGAGGGGGAGAGATGTGCATGCATATATGTATTATCGCTGTGATTATTACTTTTCGTATTTTTCTCGTACTCCCTCATGGAAATGGCTACTTGAATCTCAAAGCGTCATAACATATACAGGCGGTGCACATCTTACTGTCAATAGAACGCTCAGCCACACACGTGTGCGTGCATATCCTGGTAGTCGACGGTGTTCTGTGCTATCCCAGCACCCAAGACCCCCACCATCCCATTCTCGCCTTCACCATATAGTGTTGACTGGTGAGGATGCTAAGAGCCAGCAAAATGGCCCGCGCGCAGGCCTCCGCGTCCCCACTGCGCATACTGAGAGCCATTGGCATGCGGCGGGAGTTCACGCCGCACTGGCCAGTACCGCTGCCTGCACCCATGCCCCGCAACGCGAATAAGCACACATTAGTGTTGGACATTGATGAGACCCTAATCCACACCTTCGGCATGATCGCGCATACCGAGACACCAGAGGAAGCCGCCATCGTCAAAGGCGTCCCACTTATCGAATATCACATGCTTGTGCGACCCTATCTGAAGGAATTTCTCGCGGAGGTGAATGAACTTTTTGAGGTTATATTTTGGACAGCCGGTGTGGCCTCGTACTGCGCCGGTGTATTAGATGCCATTGAGCGGCATGTACTGGACCTCCCACCATCGACGTACAATTACATGGAGATGCTGAAGGAATCCCCTTCTGCGGCTCCCGACGGTGGCGCTGAAGGGGAGGCTGTCGCCAGCGAGGGCACCGGAAACGTCAATTTCTATGCTCTCTCCCGCACGCAGACACTCGAGCGACAGGGGTACATGAAGTACCTGCCAATGCTCGGCCGACCACTCTCTGGAGTGATCATGATCGACGATAACGTCCGCAGCTTTCCCCTCAATCCACGCAACAGTATAAAGATCGATGCCTTCGACCCTGACGATGGCATACTACAGCAGTACATGTACGCGCTACAGCAGGCCCAAAAAATGGACGAGACTGCCTCCAGTGGTGCCACAATGTCATCCTCCCTGCGTGCGCAACTGCACGCTGGTGCGCAGGAGATGGCCCGCCTCGAGAGTGATCGTGCACTGCTCGATCTGCTGCCCCTTCTGCGCGCACTCGCAGCGGTGCCAGCGGGGAAGGACATCACCCGCGAGCTGGATTACTGGAGAGATGTGGACTACGTCAAATGCGACGATTTTAAGGAAACAATGAACCCCAGATCCACTGTGCGGCAGCAGACCCTTGGAGCCGTGCTCGCGTCTCGCGCCAGCGAGCCCATTCCGCCGCTAAGGATGCACGTGATGAATAACGGCTTTGTGGCATCTGCGAAGGGTGAGGTGGAGGATCACGCGAGGAAGGTGTTAAGATCGCGCCTCTGACCGATGTGCCAGTGGACCCCGAAGCCATGCTGGAGAATTGTGCTAACAATAATAAACTAGCGGTGTGGTCACATTTGACCGATCATCTTCGTATTTCCACGTGCGCACGGACTGCCACACAAAGGTACCGCGTGCATCCACAATTTCTTTTTTTACGTGTGTGCGTTGGATCTCCACAGTCGTAATGTGTCGCAGCGGGAGAGAGAGCGACTGCTGTGCTCATTCGAGTTCATCGATCTCCCTTTTTTTACCCCTTTCTTCCTCTTGCTGACACTGCGGGTTTCAGTCCACTATCGTAACGCGCCCTTGTTCGCTTCTCAACTTTCTTCTCATGATCAAAACCCACAGGCGGGTACAAACACCGCCGTACACACACAGACATAAAAGTACCTACACGTCTGAAATCAGCGCTGCACGCTGCTAGTAGCGAGTGGTATGTAAAGTCCATTGTTGGTTAGTTTGCTTGCATGCGGCCGAGACTTATTCCTTTCTTCTGTTTAAAATAACTATCATCCAAAGTTATCCGACTGACTTGAAAGCGACACAACGAAAAACAATAATGCTACGGAGAATTAGGTACTTTTTATACGGCAGTGATGCAGAGCGGACGAGCGAAGAGGAGGTTGCGGTTGCTCGTGTGGAGCTGCATCGCACAGAAGAGCGTATCGCTCAGTGCACTGACGTTATTTCCAAGTGCAAGGCAGTTATGGCAGTGATCCGGCGTGAGGTGGCAGGCACCACCGAGTACGTGGAGGCGTTGCTCATGGAGAGCCACGATCAGCACGAGCCAGGTGATGAATGCTCCCCCCAGAGTGCGGCACTGGATGCCGCGAGAAGAGAACTTTGTGGTCAATTCACCACAATGAAGGCTACAGTCCTGGCGCGTTACGATGCACTCGTGACAAGGGTAATTGAGCTGACTATTAGTTTACAATGCTTGGAACACCAACGCCGTGCAGGCATCGCCACTGTGGAAAGCACTGAACTTGTGTACGGGCAGAGTGTGTTCGTGAGGCCATTGCCACCAGTGGAATTGGAGTTTGTGTCCGAATTCACTGGTGACGATGTTAGCTACGGGACTCCATAAATACATAACGTTGGGTAGTCGTAATGACCAACTGGAACGCAGTGTGTCTGTTTCTTTTTATTGTTGTTGCTGTTTACTGCGCTACTGCTGTTGATGAGATTTGTATACATGCTGTATGTCTAACCCATCTATCAAGTTCCTCGCAGTTTCGATGTCAGTATGTACTTTATTACTATTATTTCCTCAATCTCCGTACAGTAGTGTCTCCTTCTCCCTCGTTGACTCACTGTCCCCCCCCCCCCCCTGCCCCCCCCTTTTGCTTGTGTGCTTCTCTTCTGTTTTTGTCTGTTTTTTTC
>JAODGE020018388.1:0-13026 GCA_027574965.2 Ecitophya simulans | reverse complement strand
TATTGTTTTCGCTTTTAGAACTTATTTGAAATTTACTTTAATTTGCCATGATTTTATATGCATATGATGCGGGCACATACCGAAAACTGACGTTTAAATTAAAAAGCAATTTTGAACGGGATTCACGTCCGTCTCGAGACTCGATAATTTGTTTACCCAGAAGACATGATTTTTAAGTCAAAAGAGACGAGTAACTAGAGAACAAAACTCGATCGTTGCCCGAAGATAAATCCGTACCGATGCGCATCTCTTACACGTTAAATGTAAATCTGTAACAAGTAATTTATGCAAATTACGCACTTGCCGCGTCGCGGCTTTCGCGTGCCGTACAATACCGTTCCACGGGCGCCCATAAAGGAATAAAAATTCGCCTGAAAACGCTTCCCACATGTACGCACATCGCGCAATCATCGATCTGCAACATTTCGATCGGCCGGCTCGCGCTCGACCGCGCCGTGAATAAATCAACGCCGGGCGCGCGTGCACGCCGTATTGAATTATAATTTGTAGATAACGCGCATATCTTACGGCAACAATCGACTGACATGGCCGCGCTGTAAAAATTGCCGAAGCGCGCGAGCATCGAATATGCGGTTTAATTTGATCGATGCCCGCGCGCTCAAATTGGTACTTGCGGTCGCTCGCTTGTCGAACGGCAGGACGATCGGCGCGCCCGTTTCATTACGGCGAGCCCGCCGACGACGATGTGTCCGTCGATCGTGGTAGCATGTCCGAAATTTTGCGAAAACGACACCAGAAAAAAACGAGACGAAAAAGTGCGGCCCACGAGTTGGCGGCGGCGCAAGCGTAAGTGGTGCACTTAAGGATGGCGTACGGCTCAATGATGATATACATGGAGTCATGCTGTACTTACCGTTCGTACGCGCCGGCTTGATTACAGGTCTCCCTGCCTTTATGTAGGTGTGCGATGTCCGGTGGCATGACCTCCGCTCGTCTTCGTCTTTGCTCTTGTTTTCGAGACCGTCGCTTGGACCACTGCATCTTTAATATTATACCGCGAGTTACCAAAATCGTCAAAGCGAGTCTTAATTTTTTTAACAAAAGCTAGGCGTCTTTTTTTTGGCAAATATAAACGGCGACACAAATTCGACATGTCACATGTCTAGAATACTAGACTCCAGTTTAGACAAAACTAGGTGCCAAACTATTTCGGTGCCGACACTTTATACGATATTCATTGCACCTTCGCAGACATGTTAACATCAAGTACATGTGGCCACCGTAATCATATTCGAGCCGTTTATAATAACACACTTTCAGGATACTTTCCATATTCCCGATTGTGCGTGCAAGTGGCGGATGCTAAGTAAATGCACGTGTATAATAATAAACGTGCATGCTTCAGAGAATGGGCGCACTTCAGTGACTGAACGATCTTTACAAATTGCGATTCGATGTAAACGTATACTCTTTGGCTACTCGTAAGCTACTGGCGCAACTGAACGGCTCCTGTGTGTGTTTTTACTCCCGTAATTCTAACCATCCTGCAGAAAGAACCCAATATTAATTTTCTAATTAATACGTCTGTGTGCCTCCCAACTCACTCGAAAGGCTTGGAAGTTAATTAATAACAGGTATTAGATGGCTTTATCTTCATTGGCATTGCTGTAAAATATGAATTGAACACATTAAAAGTCGCCAACTCAATTTCTAGACAGGCGGACTTAATATGAATGAGTATTGAATCGTACAACATAAAGCACTCAAACGGATATTGGATACTTTAATTTACGTTCGAATTGCTTTTTGCAACGGCGAGTTGATTTCCTCTGCTCGCCGCACGACTGGCGGCGGGCTCAATGGCCCGGCATGTAGGTGTAGGCGAGATATTTCATTAAGTGAATTACCTCTGGTTATTAATCACTTTGCGCCGCTCGATTTATTTATTAAACGTGCGCGCAACGAGAAGCCGGCAGCGGAAAATGCGCCGCGTCGATTGCGACGCCAGGCTTTATGCCGCCGCATTTAGCGATTCATTCAGTAGTCCGTATCTGATCGCTTGAAAACTTGTAACAGTTATTTAATTACTTCACTTATAAATGGACACGATTGCCGGACCTATCAATAATTCTAATATCGTTTATCACTTATTAATATTATCTGCAAATACACCAATTACGTTGCGCGCACGTTCCACATTTTAACTGCGCGGTAAATATCCAACGGATTTCTATTCATTTCCTTGAAATTTTCTACCAATTAAAATTCAGATTCGTTAGCGCCGATGTGGCCGAAGTATGAAGAACATAAGCGTCGTTTTCCTGGCAATAAAATCGAAATATTTCGTATGCGTTCAAGCTGCTCCCGACACGAAACTCGCCGAGCGTTTGTAGTAGTTAAATGTCAAATAAATTAGCTCGTTTAATTTCGATCGGCACAACAAATTCCGACCAATTTCCATCTTAACAAATCTAAGATCTAACCAACCGACGCACCGGTTAAAAAAAAAAACAGAATAAAGGGTATCGCGAACAAGTTTGGGGTCCAGTGTTTCGAGTAGCTTAAATTATGAAAATAATCCGTACAAAGTCATAAAAACTGAGCTAAATTGGGTGGTCGCGAGCGCGAAACACGCGTATACTTCTTTTTTATTCTTTAATTGTCTCCTTGTCCGAAAACAACATCGATTATCATCGACGCCACGCGCTTAAAACGTTTAATGCTGTTCAAATGCAGGACGTCAAAATCGCCGTACACCTGCTGGCAACTTTCCGAAAAATTTCACGTCCATTAATAAATTGCTCACTCACTCACTAATTTGCAGCAAAAGGCAAACCGGTAAGACAATTTTGCAAAAAAAAATTAATATGTTACAGTTGAGACTTAACGAGGTAATAAATACGTGCTCAAAATATGATTTTAATACCCATCTTAAGATTGAATTAAGATTGCGATATCTATCTTCTTAATTATAACCATGATGCATTTTAAATTGATTAAAAGATTTTCTTTGAGAAAGTGTAGGAATTTGTGCGCATTATTTACATAACACGTTCGAAATTAGATTTGCGAACGCAAATTAACGCCGACGATATAGCCGGCGCAAAAGTCGGCCGGTGATCAGGCACGATCTCACCTCGAGCGACTAAAAATGCAAAACGCGCGCCATTATAAAATGATACACTGGGCTCCCTCGCTGCGCCCGTGTCTGCGGCGTTTAAGCGTTTAACTGATTTCATTGATTATATGCCTGCTAACGAAATAAATCCGTTTGCATATGTATGGCAGCGGTCAGCACGCGTTTTAGCAACAATCTGCAAAAATTATCATTGCTAATTTCGCATCGTTCTCGTGCAGGCTTCGTTATTATTTCTTTGTTTCGAATCTCCTCTTGCACATCATCCACTAATTTGCCGCATTCGCTCGAGCTTCAAGTCACGCAATCCAACACTAACGATGAATACGATTCTGTATCTTACGACGCACGTTCGGCGTAAAAAAACTTCTTCGGTTTGAAATTGAATTGAATACGTAGCCGGACGAGGGGACATATGATGATCGTTAAGAATTTTTATCAATTTATTGGGAGACAATAAAAGAAATCGGCGGTATGCGCGTCGAGATGGCGGCGCGTCTTGACGACGGCAAGAAATGCCGCGGAAACACTGGACGAGCGCAATCCGCATTATAATTTTATGTACGGCCATTACGCGAGACGACTATTAAAATATAATTACAACAACGCCTACAATTAAAAGGCTGCGAATTCTGCGCCGCGGCGTCGGCTTTGGCATGGCGCGCCGGTCGCGGTGGGCAAATAAAAGCCGCATTATGGATTGAACATGCACTTATTGCACTTGCAGTCTAGAGGCTTTAAAGATACCGCCTGTTTTGCATGCACACCTTCGCAAACGCTCATCTTTTCCAACTTAATATAATCCGGCGTTCAGTTATTCAAACGAACTGGAATAATATCGCCCTACGCTGTTCGAACGTAAATTGGAAGTGATAGCTTGTAGATGAATGTTTAAATTTAACACATATTCAAGGATTTATTCTCTATGTGTACTAGATATAAACGTAACATGAAGTATATATTGATAGCAACGCTATGGCATCGGGTATAGTATAAAAGACGGGATAATAAATAGCACTGACAAGCATTTAGTATCGTCATACTAATACACGCCGCAGCATCGTCATACGTGCACTTTTCCAGGTGACCATCACACAAGAACATAATAGTGTTTTCACAAAAGCCCAGTTATTGTGAATGTACGCTTGCGCCGAAGTCGGCGCCGAAGCTTGAGCTTGGTGCTTACACAAATGACAAATGGCGCAGTCGCTCCATATAGATTAATAAAACGATGCCGAATAGTCTATGATCCTGCGGAACACGACTCGGGATATTTGGCGTGTGCGCGTCAATGCATCGCAATAAGAAAACGGCGAGCAAAACACACGTCGAAAATGATTATGGCCAAATTTATTTCTTGTTTGTTGTCGTTGCGCGTGCTAGCCATTTGTTGCAATAATTTCGCGAGTTCGCCGAACATCGAACATAACCAATGTTAACTGTTTACTGTCCAGAAGCAAAATTCATGGTACACGCTCAAATGTAACCTAGAATTGTACAGAACATAACCACACTTTAGGAGAACTCAACCGCTGAGATGTTATCTTTGATACAACGACTGGCTAAACTATAGAAATGGTCAATTTCTTTGAAAGTCGAACTGGATTATTTTTTCAAAAATTTTTTCCTCGTGAAGGTGTAAATCGATTCTGCGGCGATACCCCCGTAACCTGAAAGCGTGGTAAAAGTGCGCAAAGTAAAAGTTGCCCCAGTAATGGACAATGCGCTCACTGATACGAGATAAAAACCTTGGTGGACAAAATGAAGGCTAGATAGCATCTCAATAAAGCGTGTCCGCACAACGCTCCGGCCGATTGCCATTTAATATCCTCCTTCTATCAAGCGGCGATAATTTACAACGCACGAAAATTTATGCGCCACATTTAAAGGCGATTGCATGTTGCGTTTCGCATTACGCCGGCGCGCATAATGCATGCGGGCGGCGCGGTACCAGCAACAAGCGTCGAAGTTGCGGCGCGCCGAAGAATCGGACGCATTAGGCGCGTTTTGCGTTCGATACGCGCTCGAGAGCGCGCTCGCACGCGACGAAAAAACGAACATCACAGTACGCACCAAGTACGAACGTTATGCGAACGTATATCATCCGACAGGCGGCGGTGCGCAACTGCGCGCCAGAAACCGATCGTGGCGCGGAGTGCGCCGCGAAAGGCGGCATAAAATATCTCGCCGAACTTCCTGCGCGAACCGTTGCGGCCGGACAGCGCCGCGCGCCCGAGCGCAGAAACGCCGCGTACAACATATATCGATAAGCGGCTAGAAAAATCGGCAAATTTATGCGGGTGTAGCGCGCCCGCCTGCCAGCCAGCAAGCCGGTCGTCACAGGTGTATGCTGCGCGATGTAAGGAGCCCACATGCGTGTTTTTTTGCGCGCGACGTTTGCACGTTCGCAGCCCGCGCCGACGTCCAGTCGGACCTACATCGCCTGGGATCTGTCATGGGCGCGAACGCAAACGAGCATGCGTCCGCGACGGACTTCTTTGTCGCCTCGCCGGGGTTGCACAATTGCATCTCGCGGCGACTTACGACTGGGCGATCAGCGCGGCGAGAAGGTGTTACTCTCCGGCGTTACTTGCTACACATTCGATCCGAGCGGCGATCTTCGCGCCGTCCATTACTGCGTAATTTCATGGATTTCGCGCGGTTTTTCTAGACCGCGCATAAATTGCCCGCTTACCATTAGGCACCTTGGGCGTGCGGTATTCTTGAGGTCGAGCCGCGTGCTCGGCTTAAGCTGAGTTGGTTTAGGCGGCGCGAGCGTCGATTGATTTAAGAGCCTACCGACTTACGACATCCACTCGCATTAGGTGCGCCCGGCATCGAAGCTTCAACACAATACCCCAACGCGAGATCCACCCAGCTCGATTGTTTCACGGTTGCGCGCGGTCCTGCGTATTAGCCGATCGATTTTTATCGACGCGTCGGTTCGGACGCAGATGCGTGTGTGGGTGCGACCCAAGACGTTATCACGAGACGGCGCATTGTGCGCGCCGTTGAGCCGTGGCTAATTTATCGACTAATTACAACACGCCGCCATAAATTGCGCGCTTTGTACTCAACCACCATGCGCACGCTGTGCGCCCATGTTAATGCCGTGAAATATTCGCATTTCGCAACGATTTGCACAACGCAAAAGACGCATTTCCATGGGATTTGTTAAATTAAATTGCATTCTAAATGCCTCTCCGCATTCTAGTACGATCGGATCAAGTGTCGCGCCATCAAACGCCAACAAACGTCTTAATGCAACCAGGCTCAATGCGAGCGCAATAAAATCAAATTACGCCCGAGCGCGAGGCCGAAATCCGGCGTTTTAAGAACGTGTTTATTAACCTGTTGAATGCGTTTTTTGGCGTGTGAATATGCGGGTGGTCTGGTTTTATATCTTATTTTATTTTCGTGCGGTTAATATACGACGAACATGTAGGAATAAATTTTTGTTCGCGTTTAGTTCCTGAATATTTCGTGAATTGAAAATAAACACGCGAAAGAAGTGAGTAATAAAATGACGACAATAAAATGTGAATTCGTGCAAGATTTGTTTCGTTTCGACATAATTAGAAGCTCGCACCTGCTCGCTCGTTACATAAAAACATCTAAAATATCGTAGATGCTTTTATTTATCAACATCAAATCGAGCAATTATCAACACCGCTCCACATTGATTCATTCCAGCTCAGTTCGACCGGGCGAATGCATGTGAAAGGACGCGCATTGGAAACGAAAAATAGAAACAATATAAATATCTTTGCGCATCACCTACTCAGCAAGTTTAAAGCAGGCTTTATGAAGCGAGGAGCCGTGATTAAACTGTCTTTCACGGCTGCGTTCAGAACTTCCACGAGACGGCGAGAAGAATAGACGATGCAATGTTTATCACAGTTTAATCTATAATAAACTCGCTGCGCTCGCACTTGCATGCGTATTACATAAGCATTCGTGCGCAAGATGACTTGGACGAGATGGGCATTTTTGAATTGCGCGGCTTCCTTATTATTATTAGTCATCAGGAATCATCTTCGAGCGCATTCCAATTAAGACAAGGCAACGGGCAATAACGAGCACCGAGACATTGTCATTACAACTTGACTACCGTGGGCTTTGGGAGGCAAGGAGATAATGTTATAATTCACGATTTTGTCAGGTATCAAATGAGACGAGTTCATTTTTATAATTAAAGGCGATTGGTTTAAATTGAATGTCTTCATTTCTAGGATGAATATATTACAGTGTATATTCTGAAATATTTTGACAAGATACATTGATAATGTATATTGTAGTTGAGAAATGATGCGAGTACTAGGTTAAAATAAGTCAAGTGCGTCTTTCTCTTTATTTAAAGTTAGACTATTTCTCATCAAAGCATCACAAGTTTGACGATGCTCTTTTGTCAAAAATCGTCAAAAAAGGTCAGTAAGCAATTTTGAAACTCTTTCTCTGGAGAATTGGGAATAGTCAGTAAATTAGAATAACATATAATGTACAACATTACGTAAAGCAGGAGGTTAAAGTTCAGTTTTGTTTTGTACATTGCAACAAGTTAATTTAGAATGCTATAATTTGGCCAAAACTATAATTATATAGACCTGCTAGTTCTTACTGTTTAAGACTTTGGAACACATGTAACGATTAACAACGGTTACACAATTATGCAAAGTATATTTAGCCTGGTTAATATTGCAATGATTCTATGGCAAAATTTTTATTAATTTAATGTAATAATTTTCCAGATTTAATTGCCTTGTCAGGCGTAACGTAAGCGCATTTAAAAGGGGATAAAAATCGAGCGCCTGGAAAATTGACGAATTTAATTTTCACAAATATACAATTACAAAGTTATTATTTTATTATTTGCATAGTGCGCGTTTACGAGCGTATTTGCACAGCGCTAATTGCAAAAGTTATAGTTTGTTTAAATTTATTAAACTCAGTTAATTTCTACATATCCTGAATATTAATATTCCACGATAATTGCGACGAAAAATTACATGATACACAAGTCTTACTTTCTTTCGCTTTGATGTAACATGGAAAAGTAGATGGTGAATGCACTTGCCGTTACCAATGCCTAATTGCAATGATAAAAATAATTAGCTCCAACGGGACCCGCGAATCATAATGGCCCGGCAATAGAAACAATTAAAACGTGTATAAATGAACAATGTATAATTTAATTAGCATTTCACGTGTCAGTGTGTATCGACGCATGAGGCACTTGTGCGTAATAATCTCGGCGCATAATTTCAATGATCGGAATGAATGTAATCTAATCGCAATATCGCTTTCACTCGCATGGGCATTCGCATGCTGGTAGTGCGAATAATGGAGAAGCAATGCACGCTGCGAGCGAACCTGCAGTCAAGCTCATGCCGATCCATTAGCTTAATTTATAATAATAAATAATGCGCTGCCCACGTAATTTGTTATTGTAGTCGCAGCCCACGCACCCGCAAGGACGATTAGATTTATTGCGCACGCTCCGGCGACGCATCCCAAGCACGCGGAAAATAAACGTTGCAGAGTAATACAAGCTGTTTGAACCGGTGCACTGTTTGACGTTCCGAGCTGGTCGTAGTTAAAATTGAAGTGCCGAGTTAAGGAGTAGACGTGGACGTGGAGGTGAACGTAGATTTAGATGATCCTGTATGCACCTGGGAGCGCATTGTTCTTGCGTTTGCCGTGCTGCACAACGTGTGCGGGTGAATAATCGAAATTCGTGTTGAACAACGACTTAAGTAAACAAATTTATAATTCCTTTTGATAGTATCCGAGCCGCCGCACGCCGCTTTCCCGCGCGCGTCTTGGGCGAGACGCGAGATCAGTCGCGTCTTGCGAGTTGGAAGCGCGTATTCCGCGTATGCGTAAGCCAGTCAATGTCAGGATGCTCGACTATCACGATTGGAGATTCTGAGGATATCTGGAATGCAAAAAACACTCGAATAGACTAAACACGTATCAATCTTACTTAATCTTCGAAAGATTCGGGAAAAAGCTCTGTGACGCCATGTTCTGCACGAATTCCAGCAGCGCCATCACAGGCAATTTTCGGAAGTTTTTTCAACTTCTATAGAGCATTTTAGTTCGTGTGAGTTATTGTTTAAAATGTACATCTTCACCATACATCGAGATTTATTTGGTAATCTAAGTGGCGCTTGCTTCTTTAACTTACTCTTTGTTAAACCAGTCGTTTGTTAAGCACCAGAGAGTCACTCCGGCGCCTATTTTTAAACGAAATGTCATATTTACTCGACAGGTACCGCACGGTGCAGTTTATGCGTGTACCACGAGCGCGTTCCAACGTTTACACGCGGATAACATTTGCTTGATGACTTATTAAATTAGCTAGATGCGTTTCAACTGAGTTTCGTCAGTTTTGTCTAAACGGCGGACGCCTAATGCTTGATATCCAATTCTACACGCTCCATGATGGACATGCAACTGATTGAGAAATTGCACAGTAATAGCCCAATACAGGAAATTCTTTCTCTTGGGTTTCTCCCCGTCACTCCACGCTGTAAAGGGCGATGCACTTCGCTGTAACGTTAACCCAATAATATGGATGATGTAGGGCTGTAGGTCAGAGTCATCTAATGTTGGCTCTTTTATTACACCTTTCGCGCGATTTTCAATTAGAATGTGTGGATGTCTTCTGCGTGCGGTTTTCCGCCAGTCGCGTCCGTAGCACGTGCCCCATGCACAAAGCGTGCGCTAGATTTGTACGGCGCGTACTGCAAGAACGGCATTAGCGATGCGTGCTCGGGTTAATCCTATTTAAAAATAACCAACTCGCAATCGCGCAGTTGATGCATGTGCAGCCTAACACTTAGGCGTAAGTCTTCTCGTCTTTTTGCCTCGGCATGAATGTCCTTTGTAAACGCTTCTCTAGCACATGCGACTGTGCAGTCGCGACGATTGCGCGTTTGTGGCGTCTGTACAGTCTTTTCTTTCGTGCTGTGCGGCGAGCGTCGCGTTTATTTGATGCGGAGACGCGCGCGAGCTTTTGTGTGAGTAATACAGTCACTGATTCGAGGAAAGCGCCCACAATAATAATAGATAATTAGGCGACAGTGATCAAGTGGCGATGAAAACAAACAGGCGGCGAAACGCTGCGCTCGCGATATTAATCAGCCGTCTCATTCTCTTTAACCAGAAAGGACAGGCTTTAAACAGACAAAGTCCGAAAGTGATATTTGTTTTGTGTTTTTAGGGACTTATGGATATAACGCAAATTTAATAGTTCGAAAGCCTGTTCTGTTTTCCGGAGCCTAGTGCGAGATGCGAGAGGTTGTGTTTACGTAGCACATTAAAATTCATTAGGCATGGCGACAGTAAATCCACGCGCTTTATGATTGTTGATAATGAGTTTTTATGGTTGAGCGTACACAGCTGCCGCCCCCAATATCGTAAATCGCGCTTGCTTGCAAGAAGCGTGGACGTTTTCGGACGTTGTTAATATTTCATAATGTATTATAGGACTCGGAGATTTTGGCAAAGCGGACGGTTTTATTAAGGCGCGGACAATAAATATCGCTCTCGTTGCAGCGTGCACGAAGCGCACCTATTCCTCAGTTGCGTCTGCGACGCGGATGAGGAACCTCAATGGCGTAGCGAAAAATCGAGAAAATAGATTGAAGAAAACGTTTGCTCGAGCTTATTATTATCATGACCACGGTCATAGTGGCGAACCCGTACGTCTCGTGCATGAAGATTGAAGCCAAGAGAAGTGAGAAGAGTGCCAGCGTGCAGATGAAATTGTGCAAGTGCAATTGAGCCCAATTTAGCATTTAGTGTCTCTACAGAGAGACGCGTTTAAAATACGAGCGGCTCGCTTAACTGTTTGTCGTGTCTGCGTTTCGTTTGACACGGCGTTTTCGGCGCTCACAACGTACATCTCTGCGAACACAAAGCGGTATGTTTAAATATTGTGTGCAGACGGTGCGTAGGTACAAAATATATTCGTCGCCGCCGCCGCCGCCGCCGCCACAGTCGGGTGCAATAAGAGTGACGACGTGTTGTTGGTCGCCAGACGTCCAGGCACACACGACCTGCATGTTCTTAATTTTGTTTGTGTCAATTCTGCCTTTGCATCGCACCTTTGATTCTCGCTTGTATTTATAGGACATTCGTGCGTTCTAACGGATTGTCCAAAACTCGTCCGCCGCAAAAATGCAAAGACGCAAAGTGAATGTGAAACGTTTTGGGAGCGTTTTGTCGTTTGCGACCGTTTCGAACGTGTCGGGAGCGTCGTCACCGTCGTGGGTTCATGTAGATAAATGAGTTTGTTTATTTTTATAACTAAGCATCGGCGGCGCGCGTTAAACGCAGCGACAGATGGGCTTACGATGATGTTGTCATTGAACGATTCGCGCGCGAGACGGCGCGAACGCATTTTTGTTGACGCGCGCGTAAATTCAGCACCACGCGGAAATGCCCCGCAGACGCGCACGCTGTGCGCCTACCGTGATTGGTGACCGTTCGCGACGGTCGAGTGAAGCGCCGCGAAAATGCCGATTTTCAGATATTACGCGATACGCGCGGCGCGATTCCTTAATGAAAAACCGCACTCCTAATTGCCAGCGGTCGCCGCACCGCTGCACCGCGACGCGCGCACGTACGGCTCGGACGCGACTGGGAGCAACACGGCGGATACATGCGAGCGCGTTAATTAATCGATTATAATGAGAACGTGTCGGAAAAACAGCTGCGGGTACTATTCTCGATGCGGCGCGGCGCGTTCGCAATAACGAGTCGGCGCGACGGCGATGAAACGCGCGCGGGCCGCGCGACCATCGGGCGCGTTATGTTTCATACTTTTGTCTATCGCGCCCCGAGATCGCTCGTAACTCTTCGCGTCTATCTCGGAAGCTCATCTCGATGATGTATGCCGGCGCGGTCGCGGCAGCGTGTTTAATCGACGCCGTTTCGGCGCAATTTCATTTTCGTCTAGTTGCCGACGCGCGGCGAACCGGCCCAAAATTCCCAGTCCTCAAGTATGTCCGGAATTTAATCTGCCGTCGGAGAGAAAAATCTGGCCGCATTTGGGTGAAGCGGCGATGTTGTTAATTAGCGCAGCCTGCAAAATCGCATATGATCTCGTTTTTCTTCGAAATTTCTTCGAGTTTTTAACAATTTCTGAACTTCAGATTTTGTCCTAATTCGGAAATACAGTTAATATAAAGTGAATACCATTACAAAATGTCTATAAAAAGTGCCATTCATCTTTTGGGCACATATGAGTGTAGCGGTAATATTCTTAATTGGCGTTAGGAAGTATTTTTTAATTTTTCAGGTGTTTCAGAATTTATTATTTGTTTCAATTTAAAAATACAGCGATTATTATCTATCTATTGTTGCTGTTATTACCGCAGAAAGCGCATGCTTCAAAATTGCAAATATAAACTTATTCGGAAATAGAATTATTATGAAGTAAATACCAGTGCAAAATGTTTTGTATATAGGAACAATAATTTAATTTTATTGTTGTTGCTTTTTATTATTGCCGCAGAAGAAACATATCTGGACATATATGAGTGGTGGCGTTTTTAATTTTCATATATTGCAAAATTGTAAAATATAAACAGTCTTTTAAAATACCTGTATATTTATATAAGTTTCTGGCAATAATCCCTATTCTAAATTGGAAATACAGCTATTATGAAATAAATAACAGTATGAAATGTCTTGCATATAAAAACTATCATTTACCTCTATTGTTGATGCAATTATAGAGAAATACTTCATTTTTACTTGGAACCGTGGCCTATTCCACAAAACCGTAAAGTATGAACATTTAACAACAAACCTCTTTTATATTTTTAAAAATATAGGCACAGTGTTATGTGCTTTGGGAAGAAGGTCACAACGCTTGCGAGTTTTAGCAGGGAATGGGATTTTATTTTACAAGTGCTTTC
>JAODGE020018381.1:0-28064 GCA_027574965.2 Ecitophya simulans | reverse complement strand
TCCAGATTCTTGCATTGTCGCCGCACGCAGATCCACAAAAAGGGCTGCGCAGTCCGGGAATCGAACCCGGGCCTCCCGCGTGGCAGGCGAGAATTCTACCACTAGACCAACTGCGCTTGCAGCCAAAGCCTAAATATTCTTACTGTCAGTAAAAAGATCGCTAAGACAGCTGACATTTTACTCGTTACTGCCGTCGGTCCAGTGGTCTAGTGGCATGATTCTCCCTTAGGGTGGGAGAGGTCCCGGGTTCAATTCCCGGCTGGACCCTTTTTTGCCCCGCGACACACAGCCACCCTCGGGGAAAAAGAAACGGAGAAACGAGACTCGAACGGGGAGAGTTGCTCTGCCTCAGCGACCCACTGAACTAGCTGCGCGGGGCTCGAGCCAACTTTGACTTTCTGGTACGCAGTAAATGTTGAATAGTGTAGTGCCGTGTTTGTGGCTCGTCCATTGCGAAATGCCTGTCGAAGGGTAAGCCTTGCGCAGGGAGATGTGAACGCAAGAACCTCAGGCGATTGTTCACTAGTGCAATACTAAAATCCAGTACTCCTACATGGGAATGTTTGCACCCACCAAGGGTGGGGTAACTCTTTTCGCTTTTTAGGAAACCAAGCGCCGCCCTATTGGGCGGAAAAGCGCTCCCCGTGGGGATCGAACCCACGACCACACGGTTAAGAGCCGTGCGCTCTACCGACTGAGCTAGGGAAGCCGCGCGCCGGAAGCGTCACGCAACATGTAGGTTACGCGAACTGTTGCGCCGCCGCTTTGCAGAGTGCGGTGCGCGCCAGCCCTGGAACTGGCCCCCAGGGCGGGGGGTAGAGAAAGAGGAGAGAGGAGGAGGGCAAGAGAGTGCGAAACACGCGATGTGTGCGCGGCGGAGGGAAATGATGGTCAGTAGCACGACCGGTGCTTCGCATGTTTCGCTGTAACTGGCTGATGGTGGTGTTGTTGTTTTCTGGCACTGCAGTTAGTCCCGCCAGCATTTCCATGAAGAAGAGTTGGACGGACGCACGCACACAGGCAAACTCTCATGCCTTCTTTTTACTTGTTAAAAAAAAGATGTTATTATTTCCCTAAATTATGATGCGATACAAGCCCTACGTAGCGCTATGATGCCAAAATACGTATCCCCCTGCCCCCCTTTAAAACGAATGACAGTATCTAAAATATATATATATATATGTATATATAAAGCGCGTCACTACGCTACATTACGCCGTGTACACGTAGTTGTCGCTGTTGTTGATTCCCTTCCTCTTCTTAACGGCGGTCACGATGTACGGGGCAGCGAACCCAATGGCGGCGCCAACCAACAAAGTCAAGATTGCGATGAGTGCCACCCAGCCGCCCGCAAGGCCACCGCCCTTCTTTTTGTCGGCCCCATCGTTAGCGTTCTTGCCATACCTGTAGCAGCCGAGGTCGCCCGCGTTCAGTGTGTAACCGGGGTTGCACGCGTAGTCGGGGCACTGGCGGCGGTACCACTTGCACTCGTCGGAGAGGACGTCGTTGTTGATTTCCGCATCCATTGGGCAGTTCATGCGCTCGAGCAGCGGGGGATCAATATAACAGAGGCCGGCTGGATCTGTGGGAGCCGAACGGTTGACATAGCGCTTCAAGTCCGACAGCGGGCAGATACTGTCCGTTGCAGTGTACTCCTTGTCATCTTTGTCAACACACCGCAGCTGGAACAGTTCTTTGCTCAGGACAAACTTGTAGTTGTCCTTCGGTCGGAATTCCGGGTGACCCCGCAGCACGCGAACATACTTTTCCGTATTGCGTATGCTGGTGCTGCTCAGGAGCTCGAAGATGAATGTGGACGCGAATGGTGGCAGCTTAGTCTCATATGAATCGTCGCCCAGGGCGGACGCGAAGGCAGACACCGTTGAGTCGTGCGTGCTGTACTCAATGAACTTTGGCGATCCCTTTCTTTCATTGAAATCGGACATTTCCGACAGGAAACGTGTGAGAAGGGTTTGGCCAACTGCACCCTGCTTCTGGTGTACAGGGTTTTTGCGGTCGTACATGACTTTGTACTTTGTGCTGGCAGCCTCCCCTTCGCAAAGGAACTTAGTGGTACTGAGTTTCGTGTACTGCGGCTCGTCCAGCTTCCCAGTGGCGCGGTACGCCTTGTAAACATCACAGAGAGTAATGGAGCACGCGCAGCGGTTATTGCGGTCCTTGCAGTAGAGAGTCAACTTCACCTCCTCCGCCACAGCGAGCAGGCTGTCCATCGAAAGCTTCTTGTCCACCGCTTCGTTGCACACTTTCGTTTCCTCATCCTTACCAAATTTGCCGCGCATGCGCGACGCCGGCGCGGCAAAGGTGCTGAGCAGGAGATCAGTATCCGCGTTCACGCTGTGGATGGCTGGGTAGTAGCCATCCATGTCGGGGAACAGCCCCCGCAGCAGCGCAGCGGAGCTCTGCAGCGTGCGCTGCACATCGGTGGAGCGACTGTAGACGACGGCCAGGCTGTAGTTCGTAGTTGTGAGGAGCGGCGTTTCGACCACATTTCTGTCATTTGTGTAGCGCTCACGCAGGTACTTGCCAACGTTCGTCAGCATCCTCTTTCCGGCGTCGTTGAGCTCGCCGCATGGGTATGGGCCATCGCAGAGATGTTTGTAATCGTCAGGCATGAATGGGGAGCGGGCACCGTGGCGGTGCATAAACTGCACAAGCTCCACTTTGTACTCTAGCGGTCCCGCATATCCAGTGGTTGCGGCGCAGCCCAGCAGCAGCAGCAGCGCCAACAGAAGCGATGCAAGTGTCATTGTCGATGGGGACTTTGACAAATGCATCATTGGCGGAGGGGAAAAAAGAGGGGTGAAGCGGCCGGCTGCTTTTTCCTTTGCTGTTATCCCAAGCACTTGTGGTGATATAGTTGCTGTTGTTGTTGTTTCGATACTTGTTACGTTGGTTTATTAAATTTATTATGTGTGCTTTCTTTCTCTTTTTCTCTCTCTCCTTGGCGCTAGTTTCACGTGCGGGTCTGGTTAAGTTGACCTCCGAAAAGGTTTTTAAAAAAAGAACAACAGAGAGAGCGAAGCGGCGTTTATTTGAATTATGCAGAAATCGCCTCTAGTTAATAAAGTTGAGCGCACTCGTTATGGGTGTGGTTGCTTTTTTTTTCAGTTGAATAATAATAATATAAAGGAGATGGAGCACTTTTGAAGCATACGTATGGATGCGCGATCGATTTTACTAAAAGTAGGAGGGGGAGAGCGAAGAAGATGGTGGTGGTGGTAGGAAGTAGTTAAGTGAAGATCCCATTCGGTGCAGAGCTGCAGTTCTGCGAAGCGATGTGGTGCGACAGGGGGAGGGGGAAGTAGGGGGGTAATGAGGCTGTCTTGTATGCATATGCGTATAGTACACACAAATAATAATAATAACGTTCGCTTGGGATGTGCCTGGTTTTACAATGCAATCTCACAGTGTCGCGTGGTCCAGCCTACGCTGGGCTAAGAGGGATGTTGTCCGTGATGACTCCATCCACACCCATGGAAGACGTCTGGAGATAGGCAAAGTAGAGGTCGCTGTTCTTCTCCCCCCATGTCCACACCCTCAGACCGCGGCGATGTGCCTCTGCCACGATCGCTGTGCCGGGGCCCGCATCGAAGCTGCCCCAGCTCAGAGGGTCTCCGACCTCTCCGCTCACACCTCCTTCTGCGACTCTGTACAGTTCGCTCGCAGTAACCACCCCCGCTGCAGCGGGCGTGGCGTTGGTGGGAGGAGTGGCGTGGAGTGGGTAACGCTTCTCGGCGGCGGTGGGGCCACACAGGGTGCCACTGTTGATAGAGACACCGGAGAGGTACTGCAGGCTTGCAAACTGCATTGCACCCTCCACGTAGAAGGAGCGGTAGTCCTTCAAGTCCTCGCGCTCCTCCGTGTCGCTGAGGAACAGGACATGATAGCGAGACTGCTTGACCGCTAGCGCGATGCAGACATCAGGGTCGAAGCTGCTGAAGGCGATGTGACGGCCATCTGGGGCATGAGAGAAGACCACGTCCAGAATAGCATCCACGAAGCCGTTCACCTCGAAGGCGACGGTCTGGAGGAAGAGGTTGGCATCGTAGCGGGGCATGAATGGGTACTTCACCTCCAGGTTGATGCGCACACTTGCGGGAACGCGAGAGAGCACCTCGTGCAGCGAGGGGACGTGGTTGGTGATGGTCTCCTGCCCTCGGCTGACGCTGGCCAAGTGACGGCGCGCCTCGCCCTGGCCACCCTGCGCAACTTGCTCCCAGTGCGTCAGTAGCAGCCCTTTCAGCCGGGAGGGCGGGTCGCAGGGGTCGTACGTGCCCATCACGACCGCGTCCAGCTGGTCCTTGGTGATGTTACTGATGCTGACAGGAACAGCCACCTGGCGATTGGTGGATGCACCGGAGGAAAAGGGCACGCCGGCCGCCAGCTCGGATGAACGCTTCCGCCCGCCCACACGAGCCATCAGCTGTACAATCGGCTCATGGATAACAACAGGAACACGGTCCCTCGTCAGCATCACATCCAACTCCACCATCTGGCAGCCCCGCCGGTGTGCAGCACAGAACGCCTCGACACTGTTCTCTGCCAGCCTCGCCGCCCGTCCACCCACGGGGCCACGGGTGTACGTCTTTCCCACGCCGCGGTGCCCAGCCAGTGTACCCACGCGCAACTCCCCCGCGTGGCTCTCACGGGACTGCACGACGCGCAGGTCGCTCCCCGTGTGGCGGTGCGGATACACCACCAAGTACTGCACGTACAGCACCACCCACACCGGCGGGGCCGCGCCATCCATCCCGCCGCTGCTGAGAGAGCACTGCACTGGCAAAGTCACCGTCCCAGCTGTGTTGGCGCGGAGCATCCTGGGTATGAGGACAGCGAAGCCGCGCGCCACGCCCGCAGCGATGGCCGTGGAAGCCGGTGCCTCAACACCAATCTCAATCGCGCTGCGGCCCATGCATGTGAGGTCCACCAGGCACGTCCAGCACCGCTGCGTCACCGCGCCGCTCAGGTACGGAGCCCCCGCACTGACAGGGGCAATGGTGGTGAGCGGGCGCACACACCACCCACTCCGGTGCGCTGCAACGCTGCCACCAGTTAGTTGCAGTTGCGGGCATTGGCGATGCTGAGGCGCCGTGTTTGATGGCGGAAGCTCCGCCAGCTCCCAGCTGCCACACCCCTCCACCGACAGAGGGCGCACAGCGGTCACCTGAAAAGGCGTGTCCGCCCCTGGCCCCCCCGGAGTCTGCGCCACATGCGACCCGCCGCCGCCGCTGCTATGAGCGACGGTGGGGTCGTGTGCGTACATAGTCAGTGACAGGATCGGTGTCGGCTGGGCCCCGCTGCGAAGGGCATGCAGGCACGGGAAGTGGGTCGCCGCGCTGGCGAAGTGTGGGGGGATGGGGGGCTGCGCATGCCGCAGGTCCAGGGTTGCGTCATAGCAGCCGGCATCCGCGCACCTGACCAGAGTCAGCTGGCGCGGCTCGCTAGCTGTGTTGTCCACGGCAACGATCTCTGCACAGAGGGTGGAATCCACAGCGGCCTCCGCTGCTCCATGCGCGAGCACCAGTCGACACTCCAGGGCAGACCCGAGCTGCGGTGCCTCCGCAGCAGGGATGTCCACCGACCCCGTGAAAGTGGTGTCTGTGCATTGTGAGACACAAAGAGGGGGTGTCCTCCCCCACGCGCCAAGTGCCCTGTGGGCTGCTACCAGTCCCAGGCACAGTGATGTCGGAGGGGTCTGTGGGTTCACCGTGTAGGGCAGCCCAGTCGCGGCCCCTACCTCGCCCGGCAGGCCCGCGGAGGCCTGATAGTCCTGCAGGCATCCCACAGGGACACCAAGCACATGCACATTCAAGCGCACGGTTGTGAGTGGCATTCGAATAATTTGTAGAAGGGTGTGTGTATCTCGCTGTGTAAATGGAACGATACCGAAGGAGCAGACACACACTCCAGGAACAAATAAGTGGATAGCCTATGAATGCGCGTTTGACTCGATATGTGCAGATACGACTCGACGCTGAAATGATGAGGGCAGGGGATGGGGGGCTCTTCTGCTGTTTAGGAATGTAAGCAAAGACAAACCAAACAATACGAGTTTAAAAGGGGCAGCGAGAAGGTGAGGTACAAAAGCACTACAAATTGAGCAACCACAGCCACCACTGTACATCGCGCACAGCGAAACACGCTTGTGGGAAGGGGGAGAGAGGGAGGTCTGCAAGCTGAGGTGATAGTCACACATACAGGCGTTGGACGCTTGCACACTCAACTTATCCTTTGTTTTTATAGGGGGGGGCCAACTCACACAAGCACACACTTGTACAGATAAAGCATGATCGTTGGAAGCGCACAGTCTCACGTAAGTGTGGGGAGTGCAGGAGGAGGTTGTATATATATATATATATATATATATACATTGTGTGTGTACATGTGTGCTTTTATTTACATGCACGAAGAGAGCACACGGTGACGGCTCGCCTGCGTTGGGCAGCAAGTCGCTCTACAACGCTACGACGCAGCTCCAGAGGGGGAGAAGACTCATCCTTCCTGCGAGATTGAATACAAATGAGTCATTGTCCACGACACCGCTATCCGCGCAGCGCAGCAACAAACCCTTCCTACAAGCCGACTCAACGGTCTCGTCGGTCTCTGGGTGAATCACGGACGCATCGAGTACTCGGTCAGGTGTGGTAGTGAGCTCCATCATCGCCCCCACTGTGTTGCTTTGAACAAAGACAAGTGCGGCGGCGCCGGCGGCCGGTGCGGGCACCTTCACCACAGTCGCGTTCGGGTAGCACAAGCACTCCAGCCGCCCGAGCGCTGGCATCGTCATGGCAGGCGCCATGGGACTACGATCCGAGAAGCCATCCTCATCACTCCCGTCACTGTCGTCGCTGCATGAGAAGGGAAAGACAAAGCCGTTTCTGTGCATTGCCGCCTGGATGGCGCTCGTCCAGTGCATCGCAGCAAACGCGTAGGCGTCAGAGCGACGAGCGAGGGGGCGGCCCAGCGCCCCATAGGCATCACACCGCGCAGCGCTAACCATGATGGCTCTAGCAGCACTCCCGTCCCCTCCTCTTCCTCCGCCCGAGGCACCTGCTGTGCAACCGCGCCACCCAATTGAGAGCGGCAGCCCGCACGAGAGCCACTGCATGTCCTCCGTGAGAACGATCGTCGCCGTGGTGCAGCACCACACCGCCACTATCCCCGGCTCCAGTGGGCTCCTGTCCCCGGAGAGGCGAGGCACGCGGATGGGGAAGTACACGCTTTGCACGGATGCGTATGGCGCGCGCAGGGAACTGTACGCCTTTGCGTCCAACAGCCGCCGCGTCGTCGCTGGACGGCCGGAGGGCGGGCGACGACTGACGACCGTCCCCTGTGTGGACTCTGCCAGCGGTGCTGACTGGTTCCGCTGGGAGGATGGAGGTGCAAGGAAGGTGACCGGAGTTGGGGTGACCGCGTTGAGGGTGTGGCCCAGTCCGAGCTGCCCGCATGTATTGTCACCAAAGGCAAACAGCCGCCCAGTGCGCAGCAACACGAAGCTGTGATTCCCGGCAGCGGCAATCTGCTGGATGGGCAGGCCAAAGAGTAGCTGAATAGAGCGCAGGGATGGCTGTGCCGGCACCACACGACGCCCGCTGAGCTGCCCGCTGTGGCCGCGACCGCACGCATACACGGCGCGGCCCGACGCTGTCAAGAGGAGGGTGTGGTGCGCGCCACAGGCAACGGCGCAGATACGTACCGGGGCACAGCGGCCCGCTGGAGCGCCGCCAGCGTGGCTACAGGAGCGTGATGGCTGTGTCGAATCCCCCATGTCCTCATCCTCGCGAGCGGATGGTAGTGCGGTGGTGGCTACTTCGTCGCCTGCGGTGAGGCCCGCCGCGGCCGGTAGCCCAAAGCCGGGGATTCTCCTGGGCTCAGAGAGACGTGGCGCACCAGTTTCGACAGCAGCGCCGTCCCCCACACCCTCGTCCTCCGCGCCGCTTGTGGAGCTCCCCCCGCAGCTGACGAGCCGCTCCCAAATGGTACCGTCACCCATCTGCCCGTATTTGTTGCCGAAGCCAAACGAGTAGACTGTCCCGGAGGAGGTGCAGAACACAATGTGCTCGTCGCCGGCGGCCACATCTACCACCGCCTCTCCACCGCAGCGCAGCCTTCTCCCATGCCGCCCCGCCATCCCAGGGGCGAGCAACAACAGCGTGCCGCTCTCCAGCAGCACGACGCCGTAGTGTGTGGCGCAGTGGGCCACCTTAACCAGTCGGTCTCCATCCGCGAGGTAGGGCTGCACCAGAGTATGCACCGTGCTCGCCAGCACCGACACATCGTGGGTCGCAGCGGCCTCGGGTGTGAGCGCCGAGGCCAGACCCCTGCAGATAGGCAGAATCGCAAAAGAGCAGGGCATGAGGCAGCGACCCACACTCTCTGAAAGGGGTAATGCTCTGTGCGTATAACAAGTTGCTATCTATAGGGAACAGACAAATGAGGCGTTTCCTGCTTACTATTTCAACTTTTCAGGCAAACAGAGAGGGAAGGGAACAGCGTGAACTGCGATAAGCTCTCCCAGCGTCAGGGGGGGAGGGGGATGTACCGGCAGTGGTACACTTGCTAATACGGTGATCGCGGCAGTGACGTCATTTACTGTATTCCTCATTCTTCTAGCTACAGAAATTATGAAGGTGTCCGCCACTCTCGAGGTAGTGCACAAAAACAAACAACCTGAACCACACCATCAGCACTCACCTAACAAAAACAACGTGGACTGCGCACCGACAGACCCCCCACTCAGCAATCACTATACGGCCGCAAAGACAAAAGGAAAAACAGGTGAGAGAGCTACGATGGTGTTCGTGTGTGTCTGTGTATTCACGTAGAGCGATACAGGGGGAGGGATGAGAGCAGAAGGATTAATGCAGGTCACATGCCACTCACACTCCAACAGTTAGAGGAAACGAGAACGATCAACACACACACACTCACTCACACACAAGGAGAGGGTGGGAAGCAGTGGATCGCTACACGCGGTCATTGCCCTGGTACTTGCCAGTCCCCCGGTAGTCTCTCAACAGTGAGAGGATGTCCCCCACCAAGTAGAAGGAGCCACAGACGAGCACATGTGCCGGCTTGCTCGCATCCTCGACCTCGCTGGCGGCAGGGATGATGAGGTCCAGTATGTCCTCTACACTCTCAAAGGGTCGTGCGTAGGGCAGGCAGGGCACCTCGCGGTAGAGGCTCCGCCAGCACTCGGTGGTCGCCACCATATCCTCCCGTGCGCCACGCAGCCGCGCCTCCACGTCATCTTTGGATGCTGACGTGTCCGTCATCTTTGGGGAGTCCAGCTGCGCCACAATCACCTTTGAGAACAGCGACGTGTATGGCATGAAGGGCTTCAGCACAAGCTGACGATCGCGCGAGGTGTAAAACAGTATCACGCGCCGGGGGTTCGGGTCCCCCGGGGAAGCTGCAGCGCTCGCCTGTACGAACCACCGCACGGCACGCACTAAGCTCTCGGGCGTGTGAGCGCCGTCCATGTAGAGAGTCATGTCGGACCCATCGCCGACCGGCACAATCTGTGAGCGGCCCGCAAAGGTCATTGTGCTCAGTACCTCGCGCTCCACCTCATCCAAGGGGAGCGTGGGCGGGATGCCCCCTATGCGCCGCGCAGCCATCAGCGCCAGCTTGCTGTCCTCGATGGCGTGCTCCCCACCAATCGCCAGTCGAGGCCAACTTCGAATTGGAAGCACATCGTTGTCCAGCAGCAGCAGCGGAGTGTTGGTGGCACGCGCGTGCTTCTCGAGCACCCGCCTCGTGCTGGGGTGGTCGTGTTGCGGGGAAGCAAAACAAATTGTGTCCGCCTTCATGATCCCAGCCTTCTCCTCCGCAATAGCCTCTAGCGTGTCACCGAGTATCTCCATGTGGTCAAACCCCAGTGCCGTGATGACGCTCACGGATGCCGGCACCACATTGGTAGCGTCTATGCGGCCGCCGAGACCCACCTCCATCACCGCCACCTGAACGCTCTCCTCACCAAAGACGTAGAGAGAAAAGAGAAAGATGAAGCGAAAGAAATTTGATCGCGAGGCGGTTTCGCGGTCGAGTTGGCTACCAGAGTACCTGAGGGCTTCGTATCGGTCACGAAACTCAAAGAAGTACCGGGCAAAGGTGTCTTTGCTGAAGAAGGAGTTGTCCACCATCACCCGCTCGCGGAGGTCCACTAGATGCGGAGAGGTGAAGAGGCCCACCTTATAGCCGTAGGTCTGCAGTAGCGCTGCTGTGTAGGCCGCAGTCGTCCCTTTGCCTTTGGTGCCAGCAATGTGGACAAACTTCATGCGGTGGAGCGTGTCCTTCAGTCCCAGACGATCCACAAGCCATGCGGTGAGCTGCAGGTTGTCGGGGCAGCGTTTCGGTCTCCCACTGGTCATTTCGTCAACGACGCGCAGGGCATCTTCAAAGGACCGGCCCTCCTTGCGTTCAGGACGACCACTCACATCACCTTTCACAGCAAACGCCTCGCCAAGGTTGCGGAAGAGAGTGGTCGGATCACCATCGGTGGGTGCGCTCTGTGGCACTCCCGTATACAACGTGGAAGCAGACATGCGGGCGACACACAAGTGCGATGAATGAGTGCCAAGTAGAGGAGGAGTGGTGGCTATGTCCGAGGTGGTAAAGGCTATCGAGCGGCGCACAACGTGGCGAATGCAAAAGTGCTCGGTGTAGTGAGAGGGGCTGATAAAGTGGCGTTTCATTATACAAGTCTGTTTCGTGTAAACACACATAGATGGTGAAGAAGAGAAAAGGGGGAGAATTGCAATCGCTGCAGAGTGGGAACTTCAGTCAGAAAGAGTACTGAGGTGTTACTACTACGCACGCGCACGCAGTCACACAACAGGACAAAAAAGAGAGGAGTTGTTCCACCTCTACGAACGATGCGATAAATACACAGAGCACAGCACAGTATTTTGTTTTTGTTGTTTGCAAGTAAAAACAGAATAGAGAGCACAGTCTTTTGATGATGCCCATAATACACTCCGAGAGGGCTGCATCGCTAGTCAAAGCCATCATCAGTAAGAAAACAATAGATAAAGGCACACACACACGCACACACGCACATAAACACACACACGTACACAATCTCCCTCTCTCCTATGTACTGAAGCACTCACTTGTATGCTACGGCAGCGTCTGGTCGGCCGCGCTTCCTATTGTGTGCAGCAGTGGTGCCCGCAATGGTCTTTGTCGTATGTGCTGGGAACGAGGACGGCACCTCCACCACACGCACTACACTCACGTCAAATCCGCAGCGCTGAAGGCAGTCGTTGATAGATATCTGATTGGTGCTCAGCACATCGTTGGGACTCTTGACCTCGATCAGGCGGAAGCACGCATCGCTGCTGCCGAATGGCAGCGACGGCGGTGGGTCCGGGGCAGCGGACTCACTACGCCACATCACCAGGTCGGGGAATCCAGAGAAGCGGATGGAGTAGCCCGCCGAGATGGGACTGAGGTAGAGGCAGCGGAGCAGCTGCATGAGGGGCTTCTGAGGGACCGCCCGAAGAATGTCGATGAGAGGATAGTTTCCAACGTCCAGTTTCCGTTCCTCCAAGAAGTCTCTCCGTGCCTCTAGCACTGCATGAGGCGCGTTGCTGCTGATCATCTCACTCCGCCCGCTTTGCTGGGAATAGCACGACGCCTCATCTGAGAACACATCATGGGTATTGGATTTGGCAGGGGGCGGTTGTGCAAGGCACACACACTCCGGATCGCCATCAACGCCGCCAGCATCGCTCCGGTCACTGGAGAAGCTTGGCAGTAGTAATGGGGACCCATCACGCTCCGCATCTCCCGTGCCAACGAACACCAGGCTATTGCTGTTGTCCCCGCTCAGTAGGAAAGGATCAGCCGCTAACCTCTTCGTGTTATCACGAGCGCTGTCCTTCGCTGTAGAGAGAACCTCAGTGCCTCTTCCATCTGGTCGTGCAGCAGAAGAAGCCCAGGGCATGACTGGTGCAGGGGATCCTTCAACAGCACTCACTTCGCTACATCGGATGCGGCGCTGCACGTAACGGATCAACGTGGACTTAGGACAGCGCTCAAAAAAGCAGAGGCGCTCCTCAATGTGAGCGCGCCAGCGGTTGGCAAAACAGGGGACCATGTGCTCGTCCAACGGCCCCTCCTGGAGTGCGGAGAGCCACGTGAAGCCGGTGTCCGCCCCCCGCAGTGCCTCCGCAACCCTCATGAACCCACAGCAAGGACAGTGCGATGGGGAGTCCCCCACGAGCCCCACGCCGCCCCCACAGTCCGCGGTCTCAGTACAGAGGCAGGACAGCGGGCAGAGGTAACACTCCCAGAGCAGCGCACGAGCTGTGTAGTGGATCCACGCGCCCTCGCAGTGCAGACCCCTCCACTCACCTTCTACCGGCCCTGAACCCCCGCCGTTGTTCCAGAGACCGAGGCACGTGTGCAGCACAAAGGACTCCACGTTGGTGAAGGCGAGACGCGACCCAACATCCCTCCAGAGTGCGTAATCCATCACATCACGCCTGCCACGCACCTCCATCTCCGGTATCACCGCCAGCTCGGACGTGAAGCGGATGTACCTTGCCGGCAGTGGTGTCCAGCGACGCCTTTGCTTGTGCAGGGAGGCAAGGGAGTTCTCTATCAGGATGCGGTCCTGGCGCCGGCAGTAGTGCGCCAGGCAGTACTCCATCACTGCATGATACCCTGCCATGGAGAGCCCTCCAGCAGTGGTGTCGTTGGTGCCTGCAGCCTCGGTCTGCTCGGGCCACAAGGCTCGCAGCAAGCGCGCACGGCGCTGCACCGACGCTGGTAAGTGCTTGAGCCTGCTCCTCTCCCAGGCGGCGGGGGAGATGGCGGTGCTGCACACTTGACCACGATGAGAGAGGTCAACAGGGAACCGCGAAATCCGTGGCGGAGGCGTCATGGAGAGCTCATCCAGAAGATCGAGATGCAACGGCCCTCCATCCCGAGGAGGAGCGGCGGCGGCGTCCTGGTACTGCCACGACATCTGAGCTTCCTCGAGCATTTTCAACGCCGCATCGTGCTGCTTCATGTGAACAAGATTGAGTGCGAGTCGGTGCAGCCATTCCCCACGCTTATGGGGGCGGTAGTATATGGCGAACCCAGCTTGGGCCGCCCCAGCGTGTGGGGGGGCTATGATGTGGATGGGCACCTCCACCAGTAGGCGGAGGCAGTGGTTCGCCTCGGTGTAGCGCCGCAGCGACTGCAGCAGTGGGTACACCAGCTCCAGCCCAGCGTACAAGCGGTGAAGCGGGGTGAAGTACAGGAGGTGCTGGGCTCCGAGCCCCAGCTGCCGCAGGACACCCTCTACCGACAGTGGTGCAAGTGCTGCGGCGTGAGGTCCGGAGTGATGGAAAGCCGCCTGAGCGTCTCTGCCACCCGCTTTAGTGCACCGCCTCACCGCCACGAGAAGACGTGAGTAAAGACCAAGGACGTAGTCCGCATTGCGTGCCTGTATCCGCTGCGGCTGCGTCATAGCGCCATCAGTTATGTAGAAGAGATCCTTGTACACCCCCAGCGCGGCTCTGTACTCTGCTAAGGATGATTGGCACGTGAAGAGGCGCACAGGGCGGGGAGCAAACCAATGTGGAGCATCGCCGCTGGCACACAATCCAGCTAATTCATCGTCCCGCTGCCCGTCCTTCTCGTCGCGGGGGGCGGTGCCGGTGTCAGACGAATCGATATCGGCAGCGTGGTGCTGTTGATTCGTCGCTTCAATTTGCTGCTCACTTTGTAGTGGATGGGGTGGATCACACAGTGGTAGCTGAGGGACCCACCACACGGGGAGCCACCGCAAGAACCCAGCTGCCGCTGGCAATGATGGTGGCCGCTGTGCGGAGTCCATGTCGCCGGCAGCCAGACTACCCGCTGCATGTCGTGTCACCGCAAGGTGACGGACGCGGGACTGGAGAAGACTCAGATGCAGTCGCGTGAAAGACGAGGCCCTCACCACCGTGCCGGCACCACCCACAGTTACGCCAGGGTGCTGCCAGAGGGGCACTGCGTCGCCGCAGATCACGTGGAACAACTCGACAAGCAACTGTATCGCAGACTTCACACCGAGCTGGAGTGTCCAGACGTCTCCGACCACCTGATCCCAGGCGCGTGCGAAGTGCTGCTGCAACAACTCCTTCTCTTCGGGAGCCACTCCGTCGCGAGACCGATAGTAGCCGCCAGCGATGTAACGAATAAGTTCCGCCTTCCGCGTAGGCACAGCAGTGGTGGGTGTGGCAGCGGTGGCAGGGGCCACAGGGAGGCTGCAGCTGTCGTCCGTCACCGATACTGTGGCGTCCACATTTTCTGGCGGATGTGCTGAAGTACTGACCCTCCAGCAGTGACTCGAGTGTGCATACAGAATGCCCGCCAGCGTACGCAGCTCCGTCCTGCGGACTGCGCGCAGGACTGTCAGCACCTCGTCGGGGGGAGTGGTGCGGAGGGATTCGCTGGACTGGGCCGCTATTAACTCCGCAACCTGGAGGCCGTCGTATCGTGTGACAAGAGGCGTCTTGCCAGTCCCACCGGCGCTAGTGCGGCATCGGTGTTGTGTGTCACCATCACCAGAAGATTCACCGATGATGGTGGCGGCGCCACTCTCACTCGGAGCGACGTCGGCTGGCAGCAAGTCTGCGCACCAGGTCTCTGCCAATGCCTCCAAGCCTTCGCGAACTCCAAACAAGTCACCATAGACCCTCTCCAGCGCATCACTGGTAAACCCGCGCGGCTTACGCAGTGCAAGGCGCACGAGCAGCTCCATGACATCGGGCCCCTTGCTGCCCCTGCTGACCTTGGCGGCGGCGCGGCGCGGCGCCAACTGGAGCACGGTACGATACACGAGCAGCTCCGTGGACGAGAGGGCCTCCCCGGCGTAAGTGACGACGTACCACATGGCGGTGTGGAAAGCATCCGCAATGAGCCAGTGATGGTGGCGGCGCGAGTGTGGGGCACTGTCAGATCTGGGGTCGTAGTTATCCAGAAGAAGATGCTCATCGAAGGACTTCTCATCCTCGTCCAGGTGGGAAGTGGTGAGGCGGCCACTTCCCTCATTGAGAGGCTCGTCATTTGATGCAAAGGAGGAGGAGAGCTGTGCGTGGGTCGTAGCGGTCACCTCAGGAGCCCGCGTGCGCCTCTTCGCGACGCGCTGCAGCGGCATGTGCGTGCGGAGACAACACGGGGAGAAGGAGAGTTTGGAAGAAGAGTATAATGTATGCGGCCTGCCGTCAGCTAGCCGACAGTAGAGCTCCAGCAGAAGTGGTGGTCACCAATTATTGCAAGAGAGAGAATGCGCGCCTACAATATATATGCTTGTATGTATCATCCGATACCGATGGGTTTGCTTCACAGCACACTGAGAGAGCCTCAATCACAATGGCAGCCTTGTACACCGCGTAATGGTGTATGTGTC
This sequence comes from Ecitophya simulans, assembly GCA_027574965.2. Lineage (NCBI taxonomy): Eukaryota > Metazoa > Arthropoda > Insecta > Coleoptera > Staphylinidae > Ecitophya > Ecitophya simulans. Next base: position 12,652 of record JAODGE020018381.1, on the reverse strand, counting down.
TATGAATTACAGTGATGAAACTATGCGTGTATAGCTGAAGAGAGCCTGTGCCGGCTCTGGGAATATGCACGGAGCAACTACCGTTGTGCAGGCGCGGTCAGTGGCCAGGGGGGGAAGAGCAAACAAGAGGCGAGCGGGAGAGAGTGAAGGGAGGCAATAGGAAGTAGAGGTGTAGGACTAAATAGTGCTGTGCTGCCTGCATCATGTCAGTGCGAATTGGGGAGGAACAGGGGGGTTGGCATAACAACGAGAGAGATGGGAGGGGGGAGGGGTGAAGCAATGTCTACACAGTAAGTGGAACACTCCCACAAACGCTGTCTGACGCAGAGGATCGGAGGAGAATCCACGCGAGGTGCCAAGGCACTGTTCTGCCTCGGCAGTTACCAGCACAAAGCGTAAAGGAGAAACAAATGAGGAAAAGAAGGCTTGATATGGGAGAATGATAAAGTAATCGGAGAGGGGGGCAGTTTCTACTCCATACAAAGACATACACTCATCACAACCAGCTGAAGTGGGGTGGAGGGAGAAGAAAGCAGGGAAAGAAGAACGCCCTTTTTACCGGCAATGCAATGACAGCACTGAGAGTGCCTGAAGCTGTCTGTGGCAAGTTTTTCCCGGCTAGTTGATATGAGAATGTGAGTGTGTATGCGTGCGTGTGTGTGTGGCGTAGTGGAAGGGAGGAGGGGGGGAGCGAAGGAGGTACGCGTGTGTGCAACATCACAAATATATATATATATATATGTAGGTATTAACAGCAAACGGAAAACTGTCACGCCTGTACACACCGAGGAACGCGACCCTCTTCACTCTACTGCACTCATTAGTGATTTTCTTAAAATTAAACGGGTACTTGTTATTGTTGTTTTTTCTCATCTTCTTTGGTTGTTATTACTTCCTTATCTTTTGCACATACGTACCCATAATTGACTGCATTCATATATTTTTTGTGTGTACTGAGTAGCTCCCACAGCCTCACTGAGGAGGCGAGGAAAGATCAGTACCCATTACATTCAATCGAGATTAACTCTTCAGGTAACTCTCCAACACGTTTTTGGCCGGCTTGCCAATAGAAAAGACCTGGAAGCCAATCTTCTCCAGTGCGCTCTTGTCCATAATCAAGCGGCCGTCAAAGACGAATGCGGGCTTGCCCATGCGCTCAAACACTGCCCCGTAATCCAGAGTGCGGAACTCATCCCACTCGGTCATCAAGACGAGGGCGGCGGCCTTCTCAGCGGCTTCTAGTGGAGAGGCACACACCTTCACGTGGGTGCGGATGAAGTGCATGAGCGGGTCTGGCCCAGAGAACTTCTTGTGCGGGGGTATCTGAAAAGTGGCGTCAGTGGTGAGGAAGTACTCCAGTGTAGTGTAGATGGCCTCTGCGGGCACCTTTGGATCGTACACGTTGATCACTGCCCCTTCCCGGAGAAGGCGGCCGCACATGTAGATCGAGGGACTCTCGCGAGTGTCGCCGGTGTCCTTCTTGAATGCGTAGCCATATATGGCGATGGTCTTTTTGGTGAGGGTGTCGAAGCACGTGTGAACAATGTTCTCGTAAAAGCGGCGCTTCTGATAGTCGTTCATCGTGATGACCTGCATCCAGTACTCCGCACTCTCACGCAAGTTGAGGCTCTCGCAGAGGTACACCAGGTTCAGGATGTCCTTCTGGAAGCACGACCCACCAAACCCGACGGAGGGGTTGAGAAAGTAGGCCCCAATGCGCTTGTCCATCGCAATCGCCCGGCGCACCTCCTCCACGTCGGCGCCGGTTCTCTCGCAGAGTGGGGTGATGGAGTTGATGGAGGAAATGCGCTGCGCGAGGAAGGCGTTCGCGACCAGCTTGGACAGCTCGCTGGACCATAGGTTGGTGGTCACAATCCTCTCCTTCGGGACCCATGTCTCGTACACAGCGAAAAGAGCGGCAATGGACTCTGCATCCGTGCCACCGATGAGCACGCGCTCGGGTTTCAGGAGATCCTGCACCGCCGTGCCCTCCGCCAAGAACTCTGGGTTGCTGAGGATGGAAAACTTCGCGGTGCTATCGGTGTAGGAGTCCAGGATGCGCTTGATGGACACGCTGCAGCGCACCGGCACCGTGCTCTTCTCTACCACAATAACGTGGCCCTCCGTCACCGTCTCCGCGATCATGCGAGCGCAGCTCTCAATGTAGACGAGGTTCGCTCCCCGACCCGCACCAAGACCCTCCGTCTTGGTAGGAGTGTTGACGGAGACAAAGATGATGTCCGCCTTCTTGAGAATGTTGTGGTCGGTGGTGAAGAAGAGATTCTTCCCGCGGACCTGGAAAACAATCTCAGCGAGCCCAGGCTCGTAGATGGGGAGCTCGTTGGGGCCACCCGGTGTCGCTGGAGCAGGGGTGTTCCAGGCTGCAATGCGTGAAACAGAGATATCAAAGACGTGCACAGTGATGTGTGGGCACTGCTGGGCGATGATGGTCATCGTAGGACCTCCAACATAGCCGGCGCCTATGCAGACGATAGTGAGAGGCTTTGGAGTGGCCATCTGTGTTTAGCAGTGTGACAGTCGCAAGAAAAAAGAAGATAATTAGAAACGAGAGAGGCGGTTTACACGATTCCTTTCTTTTTCAGTTATGGATTGCTTACTTTTACCCTTTACTTGCTGTTGCTGCTTTCGTCGTCTGGAAGCCTAAAATATAAATAGGTATATTTATATTGATTTATGTGCTCTCGCTTGGGTATGCAATGATAGATCCTCGGACAGAGATAGCAAAAAGAACTATAAATCCTAAAAGTAAGGAAATGCTAAAAGAAAAGCGCACACACTGTATGTATATGTGCACGACCGATGATGCTTCCGTGAGAGTTGTCCTTCACTCTGGCTGTGGAGATTAGAGTAAAACGTGTACGGATGCAAATGGGTTCTTCTTGGGGTTAGAAAAAAAAAGCTTGCAAATACCACTGCTAGCTCCAAAACCGCGCAGAGCAGGGGTACGAGTGAGAGGGACAGTGTGTAGACGAGAGAGGGGAGGTATCAATAGGGCAAGCACCATACAGATCCAGCGATAGATGAAAGAAGCAAAAACAAAGTACTCCATCTGCTCAGTACCCTAAAAGGGAAAGGCACTGTCATTATACACTCACTTCGTACAAGCCATGCAGCCGGCCAAATATATAAAGAAATAGGAAAACCAGCAGTAATGCATTGTGACTATTATGAATTTGTGTAGTGGTGTAGTAGCGCGTACGGTGAGGGGAAGAAAGGGCAATGAACTGTTCAATAAAGAGAAAAACAATAATAATAATAATAATATAAAGTGAAAAATATTGGGAAGTGTATAGGGAGGGGCGGCAGTGTGATCTCGCCATTCTGAGGGAGTCTCTGCCCATGGTGCACTATGGGAGGCTACACATACTTTCCCTTTTTCTCTATATATATATTCAGTAGCTATTCTTCCTCTTCGTCTTGTCGCATAATTATTATTTATGCATTCCATATTTGAGCGTGGCGCACATTACTCTGTTTGCTCTCTTCCAATCCTTTGCACTCTCATTTTCTCCTATGTGTGTGTTTGTGCGTATATGTATGTGAGAAACGAAGTGGCCAGCGCCACCTCTAGTTAAGATCGGCTGCGATCTAGCGAAGCTGCCAGGGAGAGGGGGGAAGACAGAGATGGAGACAAAACCTTGATGCGCGTCAACACGCACGCACACATAGCGTGGACACACACAAGCACTTATCGTGTACTTACCGATTCAGATTCGCGCCTTCTATTCCTATTGAAACGTCATACATATATATAGAGAGAGAGATATGTATGTTTATTTAGCTGCCTACGGCTTTATAATGAAGGCACCAGAAGCCTGGCGTGCAATGTTGTGAGTGTGTGTAGTCCGCAATGTATGCCCTACACGCACTCTCACCACCGCCTCCTCTTCACTTCCCCCCCCCCTCTCGCCCTCCTCGAATGTGCATAAGTGCACGGTATTGCATGTACACGAGTGTGCGTAAGCTACCAGAAATCTTACAGTAGCCAAAATGTGCCGCATCACATTCTCTCCTCCCCCGCCGCCACAAAAGTAAGAAAAGAGAGGGGGAGAGGGGGGGAACAAGACCCTAAGTGCAATGCGAGTGCCTCTACTGAAAAAATGCACTGGTACAAAGTCTGCACTAGGTGGTGGGGTAGACCGGGAGGTGCGGCACAAAAACAGCCTACACACAAACGCACACTCACGCCTCTGGCGCCGTCACAGCTGCAAGGACGGATTGGTCTCGACGATGCGCCTCCACAGTTGCAGTGCCTCAGTAGCGGCGGGCCGGCGCAGTGGGTCGAGGCTCATCAACATGCACATGAACTGCACAACCTCCGGCCCCACCACCTTTAGAAGCTCGCTCACGTCTTGCTCATCCAGGGCAGTGGGTGGGCTACTGGAGGGATTCGTGGTGGCAAGGAGAAAGAGGCGGTTGAGGCGGGCGTCACCAAAAAGCGACTGTCCGATTAGCATTTCATAGAGAAGGCACCCACACGCCCACATATCCACCGAGAGCTCCACACACCGCACCTGGTCGCTCCATGCGCGGAAGTTGTTCGCCACTGCCTCTGCAGCCGCCGCACCGCCCGCAGAGACTGGACGGCCTCGTGACGCTGTTCGTGCCAAATCCTCCTCCAGCCCGCTCGTGTGGTGGTGTGCTGTGGAGGGAGGGAAGGAGGAGGAGGACTGCTTTTGCTGCTGCTTCTGTTGCTGGCGCTGCCACTGCTTCTGCTGCTGCTGCTGTCGATCAAAGAGCCCGCGCAGGACCTGATACCGCCTGTGCGTGAAGAGTAATTCCGGAGGCTGCACGGTCTCCGTGCCTTTTCCAAAGCCCCAGCGCCCGGCCACGAAGCGGGGTTCCCCACTCTGCACATCGTACAGCAGCGCGCGGAGGTCGTCGTCCTCGCAGGTGTCACACGATCCGAAGTCGCCGAGGCGGATGGAAAGGGGCAACCGGTACGTCGTGGTGCGCGCGGACTCCCGTGCCACCTGTACCGCCTCCACCTTGTCGATGAAGAGGTTGTCCGCTTTAATGTCTCCGTGTCGAATGTGCAGGCGATGCATGTGCTCCACCGCCTCCAGCACCTGTGTGAATAGCTGCGCGACGACACCCAACAACGTAAACCCGCCGCGGTTGGCGCCACCCCCCGACACCACCGAAGAGGCGCCGGAGGTGTTCGCCTTCCGCTCAGCCTGTCCAGGCAGCACCCTCTCCCTCAGTGCGGCAGACCCGACCGGGTGGTGTGCGACCCGCCACTTCTGAAAGGACCCACCAGCGTAGTGAGGCATCACCATGAAGAACTCTGTTTCGGTCGAGCCAAAGGAGAGCAGGGAGGCAACATGGGGGTGCCCCTGCAGACGGAACATGGCGTGCGCCTCACTGTGGCAAACCGGCAGGAGCTCGCTGTCGTTCCCCTGCAGCTGAAACGGCATCGTCTTGATGGCAAGCCTCCCGTGGGCTCGGAAGGCCTTCGCCTCGCGGGCAGTGAGGTCATCCCTGTCAGAATCGCTGTCACTGGGGCTACGAGGCGAGGAGTCATCAGGGCTGTATGTAGCAGCCAGCACGGAGCCGTATCCGCCCGCCCCAAGTCTGTGCCTGGCGGTGACGCCACGCAGCGACTCCCTCCGAGGAATGAGTAGTCGCAGTAGGACGTACAGCCCACTCGCGAGAGGGGCCATTGTGGAACTGGCCACGCCCTCGCCGCTGGCAGGTGGCGGGGCGACGTACAACTGCTCCGAGATGAACCCCTCGATGAGGTCCAGCACCGGCTGACGCTTGCAGCTGCGTGCGAAGGCATGAAGAGTGCGGATGACGTGCAAAGCGGAGGAGCCGTGCGCGCCGTCAGCCACCAAGTGAAGCGGCATCACGCTGGCCTGATGGTCATCACCACCGCCCCCGCCACCACCTGCGCCTGCGCTGCCGCCTCTCGGGGTGTCGCCAGGCGCACTGCAGTGTGTGAAACTATCACGGCGGCGGCGCGCGGGGGCCGCCACGACCGGCACCATTGGCATCCTCCGCTCGGTCAGCAAAGAGATCGCATATGCGTACAGAATCATCCCTCCCTGGCGCTGGAGGAGCAGCGTGCTGAGGCAAAGCACCACCTGAGCGACTACCTGGGCGGGTAGCGCCCGAAGTGCCGCCAGCGGACGCGGCCTATACTTGGAAACGTAGTGTGACCGAATCGTTGCCGCGCCATCGTCGGTGCCAAGGTTGAACGGGGAAAGGCTCTGCACGGTGGCGACCGCCGCAGCCGCGCCTTGTAGTTTGGTTACAGTAGTGCTAAGGCCATTGCTTGTGGCGGAGGCCGAGAGGATCCCGGTACTGTGCTGACGCAGCTGCAGTCGCTCCGCGATGTCCTTCCGCTCCTCTTCAGTAATGGAATCCTTTGTGAGGATGCTCTCCTGTGCGGCAGCGGTGTCGCCGGAGGACGTGAAGTACAGTGGAGGCCTCAGTCCAGCAAAAGATAGCATCGGCACCCGGATTGGCGGCGCTGCGAGCGCGCTCGCTTCCGTGGGCTGCTGTGGCTGTCCGGCCTGGCCGTGCCCTGCTGCAGCGCCACTGCCTGTCCTCGCGCTAGATGACGATGGCGGCGCTGATCTCTCCTCGTTGTCAGAGTCTTTTGTGAGCATCGCGTCCTGTGCGGCAGCGGTGTCACCGGAGGAGGTGAAGTAGAGTGGAGGTTTCAACCCAGCGAGCGACAGCATCGGAACCTGAACAGCGGGCGGGGGAGCGACGCCGCCCAATGGCGGCGGGAACGGAAGCCCACCCGCGGCTGTAACTGCGCTACTGCTGCCCTGCAACGCCGCTGTTGCGAAGCTGCGCGGTCGCGCCTTCAGAATAAGGGGTGACGCCGCTCTTGGCACCGAGCCCTCCTCCGGCACGGCGGGGTCCATGCGGGTGCGCTGCTCCACTCGGGGGGACGGGAGTTGCTCATCCTCAAAGTCTACGAACACACGCGTCCCGCAGTCGGTCGGAGTGCTGTCGCCTTCACTGGCCCCGGTGCCCTCCGGCCTTGGAGACCACCGCAGGATCCCAGCCGCGCCGCTGAGGCCCTCCACTGGGGAGGCCGCCATGGTCACGCCCTCACTGGTGTCGTCTGTATTGTCTGAGAGAAAGCGGGCGAGCACGGCTGGCAGGGCAAGCTTGTGAGCGGTGCGGTGTGCCTCCGCGTGGTACCAGCACATCTGCCGCAGTGTGTGCAGTAGCTCGTATGCGTAGGTCCACCACAGCTGCTGCGCTGTGTGATACAACGAATCGGGTGCGGGGGGTGGCGGCGGGGTTGCCGTGGTGAGCAGCGCGCGCGTGGATTCCTCAGTGAAGACGCCATAGTGGGAGTAGCAGACCTGAACAAAACGCAGGAACAGGAGGCGTACGTATGTGGTGTAATAGGAGCGCGGCAGCATAAAGGTGGGCCCAGGCGGTGGCAGACGAGACACCCGCGGGGAGCGGCCGCTGCGACCCTCACGGAGCATGGTGACGATTGCCTCGCTCATAGGTGCGCAGGCGGAAGAGAGGAAACGGAGCGTCTGGACGCGCAGCCACAGCGCTCCACACGCCCGCTGCGCTTCCCGTCGCGCACGCGCTGTAGTGAACACGCACGAGGCCCCACGTGGGCCGAGCACGCTGAGGCGCGCGCACGGGAGCGACAGCAATTGTGCACAGGCACCGCTCGATGTGTCCAGCATGAGCCGCACCCCACTTACAACAAACGACCCAGTGTCAGCTTCGCTGCCATGGAAGAGGCACCGTGTGTGCTGGGGCATTGTCGCTAAAGGAGCCCCACTCAGCAGCGCGATATCCCTCTCTGTACTCCTCTGGCCACCCCGGCTGCTGCCTAGGTCCTCTGAAGCTGCCAAGAAGTTAGCCACGAGCTGGGCGTGCTCCACTACTCGTAGAATGTGCAGGCGGCGTCGAAATCCAGCAGTCGGCCACCACATCGTGTTCGCAGGGAAGGGCACCACTGCGGCCTCCCCACTGCCGAGACCCTCAGGGGTTGGCGTTGCCGAGGCGGTGGCGATTATGGGACCTTGAGAGGGGCTGCTGTACTGTGTCGTGCCGACGCTGCTGCGCGCCGTCCAGGACAGAAGCGCATCAATCCGAGAGCGGTGTACGGTGTCACTGGTGCCGAGCCCGAAACCTCCCTCTATCGCGGCCTGCAGGACCCTGTTGCAGTGCGCACTGATGAATGATAGTGCGCCCGCGTACTGCCCACCATCGCTGCCATCGGCCAAAGCGCGACCTTCCGAAACCCCGGAAGTTGAGGTCCCGTGGCGAGAGGATCGTGTGCCGCTGTGGGCGTCAGGGGTGGTCACCGGTACCTCACTGCTCGCCGCGCGCGCCACCACAAGTGCGGCCACTGCGGCAGGCTTCGTTGGCAAGAAGGACGCCACATCCAGCAAAGCATCCGTCACCTCCAGGAAGTAGTGCACGCAGAGGTCGAGCCACGTGAAGCGGCCACGCGTCACAGTTCCGCTGCTGCCGCCCCCTACGTGATGGCCCGTGAGGCTCATCCGGCTCGGTAGACCAGCAGTGGCGGCCGCGAAGCCGCTGGCGCTGTCGAGCGCCGCGGTGGTAGAGGCCTGCGCACTCTCCGCAGTCTCACCTACAGCAAACTGGGACCACTCATAGCTGCTTGTGCTCTCCGCCTCGGACAAGTGCACGTCGTCACCGCCCTCCGCTGCGGAGACGTCGTACGAGGCCGCACGCAAGCCCACCTCCGCCGCTGTGAGGGCCTTAATGAAGCGCAGCAGTGGAAGCACCAGCAGCTCAGCAGGGGCAATGACGCTATCGTGCAGTCGCGCTGTGAGTGCATCGCGACTGTCCTCCGCTCTCCTCCGTACACTCCTGCCCGGCATCGCCACACCACCCGACACGCGATTCGGCCTCCGCACATGGGCCAGGAGTGTTGTCCGCAGGCGGGTAAAGTACGCAGCGAGGCCGGCCAGGTGCCATGTGGCGCTCTCCAGTGACTTTGGGGTGTGGTGGCCGCATCGCAAGAGGTGCGCAGTCATGTCCGCGACCGGGGTAAACGCCGCCACCCACTGCACAACATAAGGCGGTGGGGGAGCCTCGCTGCCGGGACCCCGAGGTACCGTGGTCACATTCGGAAGCTGCACAGGCACACCCTGCCGGCAGTGCCCCACTGCGTCGTACTCCGCCAGAGCGCCGACGAGCAGCTTGGCGACCACGGCATGCTGACAGCGCAGTGCCTCCACGGAAGCGTGTGAGACCATGTGCCTCCACGTATCCGCCACCGGGCCCCACATCCCCTCTGGGAAGCCGCAGAGCGTCGCTAGGCTGAGTGGCTCTCCGACCAACGAGGAGTTCGCCGCCGCCACCACCACAGAGCGGAGGATTGTGAAGGTGAGACACAGAGTGAGCTGCTCAGCAGCAGTACAGTCCATCACCGCCCTGGCGGGGGAACCGCCGGCCTCCGGTGGGGGGACTAAGTGGGACAGATACAGATCCATCTCAGACATGAGATGCTGTCGGTCGAGTAGCTGCTCCGCCAACAACAGGTCGTGCTGCACAGAGTGGAGGAAACGGGCCAACGACAATGTCCTGGTGCTAGAGGCGTCCGCACCAAGTGCCCCTAGGCCGCCAGGTGCACGCGGAGAAGCACTGTCATTCACGGCGAAGGTGTGCTGAGTGGAGAGCAAGTCCATAGAGCCCACCATGACGAGGTATGAGTTGAAGCTCTGCGAGGGCGGTGGCGATGCAACTGTGGCGACAGCGCTTGGAGCGGGAATCAACTGCAGTAGTGCGCTAATGTTGTGAGTCGCATAGAGAGTGCCAAGTTTCACCGCAAACTGCAGCGCAGAGCGAGACAAACTGACATCACGCTCTAGGCGACCAAGGAAGGACTGCGGCGTCCACGCCGGTGCCTCCGTGTGATTGGGTGGACGCCCGGAAGCTGAGCCTCCTCTATCCCTGGCGCTGAATCGCTCTGCACTTGCGGCTGCGTCAACATGGGCACGTGCGGAGCGGACAGGTGAGGAGGTATCAGGTAGCAAGTACTTCGTCAGGTATCCCAGCGAGCGCTCGGACATCGCGTTTTGCGGCTGAGAAGCGGTACCTGCCGCCCCTCCACCGTCTCCGTCCATATCCAGCTCTACCCGCTCCCGCATATAGCCGATAAACGTGGACACCACATGATCAGCATAAACGTCGACGGACTGCCCTGCTGCGAGGCCGCGTGAAGAGTACAGCGACGGCTCCGCGCTGTCCGAGTCGCCGGCAAACCGGGACACGCTCATAAATGCAAAGGCCCCTTCGCCCCCCGAGACGTGGCCCGACTGCGGTGGCGACAACTCTGCAGCCCCACCAGCAAGGGCTTGGGTGAGAGACAGCGCGGACAGCGGACGCAACCCAGTGCCTGAACGCTCCTCCAGATGTCCCGTCGCGCCGCTACCGCAGGGCGCGGGCGCCGTCGTGGCGTCTAGACTGATAGGCGAGTATGAGACACTGCAGCGGCAGGAGGGACTGCACCCGCGAAGGTACTGCCGTGTCACGTAGTCAGAAAGACCGAATAAGAAACCGAAGGACTCACCATCGTCGCCCACACAGCTGCCACCTGCCTCGACTTGCTGTTGTCGCTGTTGCAATGAGGTGAAGGTGACCTTGGCGAGGCCAGTCGCTGCGAACAGCCACACCCACAGCATCCCACAATACCTCCGCTCCGTTGTCGTGCCATCACCAGCAGCGCACGCCACCACCCGCCTCCGGATGTAGGTGTACAGACACGACTGCAGCACCTGGACGAGCGCGGAGGGTCGCAGCGGTGTGGAGGGTCGACCCGCTCGCTCCTCCACCACGCGAGCAGGGCTGGCGGGTGCTGTGTTGGCGCATGTGCCGGCACCCCCACCCCCGGCAAAACTCACACACCGCTCCAGTGGGCCAATGAGCGTGTGGTAGAGGTGATCGGCCACCACCCGGGCCACCTCCAGGAACCTATCCCACCGCAGCGGTGGGAGCGCGTCTGATGAGGGGGTCTCATTCGTGTACACCGCACAGCTATCAATCAGACTGCTGCTGCCGCGGCGATTCCCATAGAAAAGAGTGGAGGTAGTCTTGGGGATGAAATTACGGGTGCTGGTGATGGCCGATGTGGTGGTGACAACGCTCCCAACCTCCTCTTCATCGCTCTCAATCACCGGGCCGTTTGAGAAGACATCCGCTACACGCAGCTCCCGCACGAGTCGATCAAGTGAGTCCAGAAGGTCCAGCAAGCTCGCCTTGGCCTCAGGCTCCGATGGAGCCGAAGCCCAAATTCCACTGCTTGGCCTCCCACGAGAACTGGAAGGAGATGCGCAGATTGGTGAGGGGTTCAGACCCTCCCGTAGTGCTGTCGCTGAGCGCATCTTCACAACTGGAGGGCGGGCAGAGTATGTACCACCCAGAATGTCATTCATCATCGACGGAGACGCTGGGACACTCGAGCCTCCGCCCACCGTCGCGCTGGGGTCCTTCTCCGCACAGCGCACAAGGTCAACTATGATATCCTGGCCCGTCTCGAGAGCGTCAACATGGCTAAGTTTGTACCGCCGGGATGTATGCGCCTCATAAGGGAAGAGCGACCGCACAGCACCTCGCAACGCCCTTACATTACTAACGTTTCCACCACCGCCATGCACTCGCTCCGCGTGACCCGCCTGGGACGACGCATACCCCCTCAAGATACTATACAAATGTGCATTTGGGGGCTGTACGCTTCCCTCCTCCCCACCGTACACACCCACGCCAGCAGCAGTCATCGCTCCCGTTTGTGTCTAAAAAGTAGGGGCACACGTATGCGTTTGTGTGCAACTGTGCGTGTGTCTGTGCTCTCTCCACACACACACACACTCAATGGCCTCTCGGTAGCCCCTTTCGTCTTCCAGTAAACAGAGAGCAAAAAACGAGTACACACAGAGAGAGGGGGCGCTGGACTCTTGATGTATTTGGAGCGCTATAACTATATGTACACGTGTACGTATATATTTATATACAACTCGTGTAGTGAGCGCCCTAATGCGCAGAGCGAGCTCAAAGCCAACAATAATACAAAAAGCACAAAAACGTGAACAAAACTCTAACTATAAAACGGTGTATCTGTGTGACTTACTGATACTATAAAACACGCACCGGCCTCCCCCTGCACCCACTTATCAACGATCAGCTCTACCTCGATCAGTTGTCCTAGGTGAAGGGAGCAGAAAGTGGTGAAATCACACAACCAAACTGTCGACCAGAGAGAAGAAAGGGGTCAAAGAAAAAAAGGTTAGATAACGATAACGCACGACACTCTCCATCAACGAATCTCAGCAGCACCGCTACCAGAGCACAACAGTACACCGTAAATAAGCTTTCCCTCACTTCAGATTAATACATAAACATGATATCATGACCGTAACGAACAGCACATTACACATATCACACACACACAGCCAACATACAACATACACAGCTGTCTCATCACACAACACAACAACGAAACCAATGCCTATTCAATAAAGCACTCTTTCCGCCATTAGTCAAAAAAACAACTAAGGCCAACATGCGCAACGCCACGCGCACAGCTCTCCCTCGCACCATCCTTCGGCTCCGCACACATGGGTTGCGCGGGACGAGCGAAGTGCAGGTTGGGGTCGTGCGGCCGACAGGCACA
>JAODGE020018346.1:0-10459 GCA_027574965.2 Ecitophya simulans | reverse complement strand
GAGAGAGAGGGCGAGAATGGTTAATGGTGGAATTGTAAATTGCCGCGCGCGTTTCGTCCCGACGAGTGACGTGTCATCTTGATCCGAGGATTGCGCGCATTTTTACGAAACCCAGTTGGCGTCGTCGACCGCCCCATCCTCCCCCGCCCCACCGGTTTCCCAATTTCGACTCGACGTCGATGCGACACGCAGAAATTAATTTCCGCGCCATTGATGCCGACTGATGACGCGCGCCATCTTGGAGTCCCATCACACCCCCAATTCCCACGTTGTTCCAAGTTTATGCACGTCGTAACAACTTCCCGCCGATTGCTCCGAATCAGTCCCGAAGGGTGCGTCACCCCTTTCGTTATTAACGCACGTACGGGCGACGCCGCCGCCGACGACGGTCGGAGAGCCGATTGGCTTATTGCTTTAAATACCACGTGTGTCGCAGTGCGCCCTTGCGGCGTGCTAATTAATCATTAGGATTGAAACAATATTAGGAAAAATGCGCAAGGTTAAATTAACAGCGCAAAGCAGTCGAGGCTCCCGGTGGGGTTTGATGTGGTCATAAATTATTGCAAAATCGAGGGATGGTTTTGACTGGCGGTGAGCCGGCGTTGATGTGGTTAGGCGTGACCGCTAAGTGCAGGCGATAGACAACCCATCCCTAGACGCGCGGACCGTTTCCGACGTTAACATTGCGCAGCCAAGATCTTCGTCGGGCTCGGCATCGTCACCGCCGGGAATCTTCGCAAGCAAGAGGACAAACGTCGGGTCGGATCCGGGTTGCTTTGCCGAATTCCTACCTNTAATAATGTAATATTTGTGGTAATTTGTATTTAGATAATGTTTGTAATATTGTTTTAATTTGAGTGCGTTTAATTGTATGAACCTAATTCGTAATTATATAGTTTTCTTGTTGTCTCCATTTGCTCGGGGGTGGCAGGGTGGTTCTGTGCAAATAAAGGCAGAAACAAGCATAAATTTGGATTACCTTATGGTTATGGTAAGTATAAAGTTCCATTAAAACAAATTAATAATTTATTAACACATAGCCTATTCCATGAAATAGTCGTAATCTGCCACTACAGAGCAATTTAATAATTTCTACTACACCGAACTCGCTACCAGCTTCGACATTTACCGCAACAGTTGCTTCAAAAAATTGAAACTTTTGAGGCATACTGGTGGATTTTGATTTGAGCGTCGAGTTTCGTGTTCGGGCATGCAATAAAACCATAAACCAGGCAAGCAAGAGCAGTCGACACTCAACAAACATCCAGTCTACCACAGGTCAATTTTCAGCAAAACGAACAGCTCCCGTCGGCTCCGATTCGACAAGGTGTGAGGCAGCTAAGACCCGAAACTTAACGCTCGGGCGGCGCGCGATTGCCGAAAAGGGGAACGCGGGGGAGCGCCGCCCCCGCGCGAGGACTAATTGATTAATGCCCGCGATCGATTAACGACCGCATCGTTTAGCGCTTCGATCAATACGGCGTCCGCGCGCGAAGACGCGGCCGGAAACGATCGCAAACGTGACGCGTCCGTCGAAAAGCGGCGACGGCGAGTTTGGCCAAAAACGCGGAGACTTGTTGCGCGACGAGCGCAACAATGCGGCCGACAAATCCCCGATTGCCGCCGCGTCATTATGCGCTAATCGCATTAATAGTTAATCAACGCGGAATGATTGATCATCAATCAATCAGGGCGCCGGCCGACAATTACATTTGCGCCGGCGGCGGCGGCACATGTTTGGGCATCGATGGAATTTTCGCGCAAATCGAATTCGCGTCGCGATTCGAATCAACTGAATATGGCCGTCCTTTATGCGCAGACGAGGTAATAATAATGTGACGCCCGGACAATGCAGCGCCGCCGACGAGATTAAATTAACGAATCCAACAAGCGACGTTCGCGGCGGCAAATCCGGCTAACAGGTTTACGTACGCCAAAAAAGCCCGAACGCGCCCGAAACGTTTACGCGACCGCCGAAAGTGGATGGCCCAACAAGGTGATTGAAGCCAACGTTTATTGCTAACGGTCATTGCCGAGCTGTTGCTCCTCGCGCACAAAACACACTTCACTTTCGCGCAGCTTTCTCAGCAGACGCTTTTGCAGGAACGACACGGCGCGGCAATTTCGGAGCGCCACTCGACCACCAGCGAGTTAACAGGATTAGTTTAAAACGCTGAATCCATCAGCGCGTAACGAGAGAACGACATTAGCGGCGCGCGGCGGGTGCGGGCCGTTTCGGGCAACAGGAGAATATCGAAAACACTCCTGCGTGACCATACGTGCTTACCTCTGTGCACCGAGCCTGCCTCTGGGGTTCGTAGATTGGCGTGCACAAAGAGAGCAACGGCACGATCAAGAAAGCGACCGCGCACCCCCGGCAATCGACGCGTCCTAATCAGATTGCGCCGCAGCGTCGATTTCGTCGCTCGTAATCGTAACGAGCACGAAAGTGACGCGCCAGCCGCCAGTCTTCTCATTATCACGTCCGCGTTCGGCTGCATTCCGCTCGCTCTTGTTCTTGTTGTTGCGTCCCGCGCCGATATTGATAACGTCGCTCCGCGCGCATTCATTTCCAGGCGCGCGCGTTTATCAGTTGCGAACACTCATTGTCCGTCGCCGCACACGCGGCGGCGGCGGCGGCGCCGCGCTTCCTCTCGCATCTCCTCCGGCGTTGTCGGCGCGCCCGTCGTTCTTCCATTCTTCGCTGCTGGGGCGCGTGCACAAAGCCCTGCGGCGCCTCTCAGGAAGAAGGCCGAACAAGGAGCCTTTATTCTTCGGCCTTCGTCGCCGCCTCGCAGTGCGCGTCGCGTGCGGTTCCATTCAATGCGCATTTTTCGCAGGCCGCGAGTTTAATCACGTTCGCATTCACGAAGATGACATCGATCCGCGAACGAATCTTAACCCAATTTAAAGTTGGCGCCGCGACGCGACGAATCGATGCGATTCATGGCCGCGCGATGATTTTGGTTTCCCACAAGCCCTTATCAGTTCTCCGTCCAGTAGAGGAATGCAAACACACCGGGCGAGAGAATGACAAGGGACTGGAAGAAATCAATGCAAACCACCCGAGCACGAAACACGCGCGACGCTCGCACCGCCTCATTTAGCTATCGAACAGCTTCTAACGGCTCTCTAAGTTTATTATTATATTTATTTTTTTCTCCACTAATTAGTGTAATTATCGGAGACCATTCCGGCCATTCTCGCGTCCAATTAAAATTCATTATTTCCCCTCGGCGCTCACTCGTCGTGGTTTTTGTTTTCCGCCCGCTCGCGTCGCGTTTTTTCACTGCGCGAATCTTTGCGCCAATTTACTGCGCGTCAACACGGGATAGCTTAGTTTTGCGCAGCGCCAACGCGATATGCCATTACGTCCTCTTAGGACCGAGCGAAACAAACCCAAGAGACGCGAATCACTCACCTCAACCCTTCGCTCCGCGCTCGCCGTCCCCGGCTGGCGGCGAGTTTATGTTGGCGCGCGCGCGCGCAAACTTTGACCACCTTTTTTTCCTTCTGTCGCGCGCGCCTTTATTTACTCGCCATCAAAGGAGACTTAACTATACGCATGCACATCTCATCAGCGCGGACGCCACCCCCGAAAGAGAGAGGAAGAGGCGGAGAGAGAGTGCGGATCGACGCCGCGCAAAAAGCGCCGCGCGACGTAAATCCGGACAATGCTTGGCGTCGTCTTTGCGCGCGCCGCCTTTGTCGACATTTGCAATAAAACGAAGAGAGAGCGAGAGAGAGAGAGAGAGAGAGAGAGAGAGAATTAAAAACCAGCGCACAACGACTCGAACGAATTGGTCAACGAGCGTCTCTCGTGAGTCACACGACAGCCGAGATAATTGATGCTGTTAGACGTTAATAAACTCGATTAAACGGCGTTCGTCACTCTGTCGCCGGCGAAACACTCGAAGCGAAACTGGCGCGTATTAAGGCATAACAATTTCGAGCGCGAGCGACTTTTTAATTGAGCCGATGGAGAAAACAAATGCCGCACGCGGTTCGATTACGACACTGAAACGACGCTCGCAAATTTTTCGAATTAAACGGCGCGTCATTAAAGCGTCCTAATCAGCTGCATGACACTCGCGCCGTAACATGTGTTTTCGTATTTAAATCTAAACGTGCTGGAGGGGAGGACGCAACCGAAACGAATTAAACAGACGGCGTGGGCTTAAGCAGAGAGCGGCGTCCCGGTCGCGGCTTTGTTTTCGGCGCTCGGGCGCGACGCGTAATGAATAAAAGCTGTGAAAACAGCGGATAATTCCGACGCGTTGTTCGTTTTGCGACGCGCCCGGAGGGCGTAATCGCAACGGCAACAATGTTTCGAACGCGTTCGAACGATTAGGACGAGAGGACGGCGTTTCGAAGAATTGCGCGAGGCGCGCGACGGAGCGCCGAGTGATTAATGAAACGGTTTTTTTTTTGTTGTTTTTCAATCGCAATATGTGCGACCCGAACCATGTGCGCGTCGCGGCGACGCAACATTTTCCCACGCGTCGCACGTTTGGGCGGACCGCAGAAAAGTGCAACACGAACGCGCGTCGCCGAGCAGAATCGCGAATCGCGCGGCGAACCTCAACCGAACGAATTGAATTCACTTCACTTGCTGTTCACTTGCCGACGCACGTCGCACGTCTGCCGTCGCGTGCATCTCGATGCGGCATCGCGAGGCCGACGCCGACGCTTATCTGGCGCGCCATTGTGCGACGCACGCACTCCGACGGATTTTCCCCCGAACCCAGACGAGACGCCCCTTCGGCGTCTCGCGCGGTGCGTAAAAACGACGCGCTTCGCCCATCGAAGCATTTCCGGCGCGCGCGTAACGAGAGCGTCCTCGCTCGGCCTGCGACAAGAAACGTGCGCCTTTGAATATTTGACCACTCAGAAGGAGCGGCGCATTCTCTCGCACACACAAAGCGCGTTCGCTGCCTTTTGTGCGCTCGTAATCCCGACATCGGGGCATCGCGCACACGTGCGAGCTTCCGCGGCCGAAAATTCGGCGGTCGGCGGGATTCTTTTCAACGCGCACACGAGCACCGAACCGAACTGCACAGTAGTGGCGCAACAGCGTGCCGTGTACGATGGTTATTGGTTATTTTTACAAGGCAGGACGGTCTCGCATCCTACCTGGCGCAAAGGGCGCGAAATTAAACTCGCGCGACATATGCGCGCAGCAGCGCGTGCTCGACACTCGGCCGCGTTATTGCGCGCAGCGAAACTGGCGGTGTCGTCGTTCTTTCCGATTGCATGCGAGATTGCCGCCGCTCGACGCTCGCGCTCGACGAATTTATCTAATCGCCTTTCGCAGGCGTTTGCGTTTCGCGCGGCCGCGCGCAGCACCAGCGTTTAGTAAATAATGAACGTATTCAATGCGTCGGGCGCGCGAGCGCGGCAATCCGTTATCGCACTTTTAATTACTCACCGCTCGCGCGCATTCTCCACCGACGCGCATTATTTACAAGTCATTTAGCGGAAGGCATTTGCGCGCGAGCGAGGATGACGAAAATGTGCGAGACATCTGTTCGCAACGTGGAAAGGAGCGTCGTGTGACGCTGCCGGATGCCGAAGCCGCCTCTAGCAAGGCGCGTAAGTGCGCACTCCAAGCTCCAGTCGCCGCCGTCGAGTCGTTTCTTGCCGAGCGGTGCGTAAACGCGGCGCTTGCGGCGAAGGGCCGACGGCGAGGAGGTCAAGGATCGTTCAGATATCGATGCGATCGGGGCGCGCATTGTTTCGCCGACCCTCGCGCGGCGCTTCCTCGAACAGGCCTCGCTGCGCGCTTCTCGCCCTTTTCCGCGGTCGCGTCGAGAGTCGCGTCTCCCCTTTTGTTTAATGTCAAAACGAACCGATGCAATAACCGCTTCGCGCGCGACCCCTTAATGGATATCTGCGTCGAATGTCGCTGGCGTCGACCACCATCTTGTTTTTCTCGTCCCTATCACTTCGAACGTTCGGGCGCGTTTCGGCGTTTATGAAAACGTCGTTACGCGGCCGGACGTTTTCGAATCGACGCGATGAGGTATTTTTAGGGCGCGGATCCGACCACAATGGAGGCATCGAAACAAGAACCCGCGCAACAATGCAGCGAGGGTGGAAGACGCCCGCCACGAATTGCTTCAATCAGAGAAAAAACAAACAAACGATGCCCCAGGACGCGGACAATGCGCGCCTAAATAATAAATTGTCGACCGGTTTGCGAGGTTGCGCTAGGTGAGATGTCAAAATGTCGCGTGCGCGCGCCGGCAAGTGGGGCGCGATCTCAAGGCTATTTTTACGATTTCCTCGCGCGGCGAGCAAAAAAAAAACACATTTCATTTGCATGTGAATGCCGCGCGCGCGCTTTCGCTTTTCGGCTCGTCCTTTGCGGCGGCGCTCGGGCTTCCTTGCTCGCGGTCGCGCATTCATATTCAAATTGCGCGCGCCAGAAATAAAATGGAAATAAATAACAAAATAAGCGAGCGGCGCGCCGCCAGCCGAAAAGATGCACTCTCGGTGGTGGCCTCCTGTTTCGATAGGCAAGGATTCAAATCTCGCGGCGTTAAGATGCGCATGCGACGCCCGACGAAATGTCGCGTCTCTTATCTTGGTCCGGTTTGCAGCGCGTTCGTTTCTCGTTCAGGCCCGTGGCTGAAAGACGGCTCGTCAACGATCCAAGATGGCGACCGCGCCCGCGTCGCGATAATTAAAACCACTTCCCGATTAACTGCGATCGCGCCCGGAAGCCGTTCGCACAATTGAAGCTAATACCTGACGCTTTCGGGCGCGCTCAAAGTGCGACGAACGACTGGCGACGAGCGATAAGGACGCGCGACCGGATACGCCCAATCCGGTCCGGCGCTAATCGGCGCAAAACGTCGGAACGTCGCGACCGCGACGCGACACAACCGTTTCCCGTGCATCGCCGAAAACGTCGACGAAGAAATCTGTGCCGCGCAAAGCTTAACGTCGAACGCAGGCTCGGTGCGATCTCAATTAGAGCCGGAACCAACCAATTATGACGATGCCCTCGTTCGGGCTAATCGGACACGTCCTACTCGGATTTTGAAAACGGCGCAACCGCTCGATCACAGATGGCGCGAACGTCCGCGTTGGGACCGACGACGGACGGAATATAATAAGTGACCCATTTTCGACGCGCGACGTCGCCCCTAATGAAAGGAAGCAATTATCCCATTGCCGGCAATTAATAGCAACATCCCGTGCGTGCATCGCGTCGGCCGAATTATCGCGCGGCGCGGATTATGTGCTGACGGCATAGAAGTTGCGGCCGCAACGTCGCACGGAAAAGCGAACGCGAACAAAAAACGGACGCACTATTTATATTTATCCGAGCGAACGCATCCGGGTCGAATAAACATTTAATTGCCGCGCGCAACATCGCAGTCGCGACGTGCGCGCGCGCGATATTTTAGTTTACAAGTTAGTTTTGCGCAATTCATACGCATTAGCCGCGCCCGGCGAAGACGAATGGCGGCGAGAATGCGCAAACGGGCGCACCCGACGCGCGCCCGCCCGGAAGGACGACCACGGCGAGCGCGCGACTCGCATTTGTATTTATTATTTAGTGCTTAAACTCGTCGACGGGCGCCATTTCTCCGGCAGAACCAGACGCCCGCCGGCCGGAATGCTTAATGCCGTTCGGCGCGTTCGGCAACTTTGGCGCGCACCAAACCGCACTTTTCCGATGCCCGAAACGCGCGAACGAATTATTAACGGCGCAAACAGGCGCTCGGCCCACTTACCGCACGCGCGCGCCGCCATCTTGTTGTTGTTGGTGGTGGTGGTTTCCTGTTTTTTTTTCCGGGTTCGTCGCGCGTTTCGGGCGCTTCTAAAAACGTGCCTCTTCGTCGCCGGCGGCGCTCGTAAACGCGCGAAAAGCGCACGCGTCTAAATATAAGTTACGCGTTGCCTTTGATACACGACGGCGTCCGACCTGGGAGAGTTACAGAACGCGAACGGATGAAAACGCCTGTTTGTACGCGTTATCGCACGCGCGCGCGTTTCGGACGCGGCAATCGCCTCGAACGCGTTCAAACAGATTTATCTCCTCTTAGCAATCATCGAGCGACGCGAGCGACGTTTCGTTTGTGTGTCGCGCGGCGAGTCGGGCCCGAAAAATCACGGCCGGGCGTGGAGTGCGATGTCCTTGAGCGTGGATTTTGCACCGACGTCGCGCACTGAAAAAAACCTGAAGCGTTGCGCGCCGCGACGGCTCGCGAGCCGCGATGTGACTAAACACGCTCGCGACGAGGCGCGAGCGGAATGGCGCGACGAGCGCGAACGCGAACGCGAACGAATTACGACAACGCGCCGACGGATCCGAGTGTGCCGCGTGCGCTATGCGTGCGCGAGCGACGTGTGCGCGTTTCTCGTGCTTCGGCTCGCGCACGCCGCACGCGGGAACGCCGGCCCGTCTTCATCGGTCCCCCTAGGTCGAGACCGATTTTTGCCTGCTTCGCTTGCCGGCGGCGCCCCCCTCGTCGTCCCGCGGCCCCCTCGTCGACGTCGCTCCCTCGTCAATTCGCCCATTCATTACGATTCAAACGATTCCGACGGTGCGGTGTTGCTCCATGTGCGCGTCAGACTATGGATATTTGTAGACACTATCCGATATACATATCTAAACCAAACACGCCGCGCCAGCGCACCGAATTTCGGCGACGATTCAAGCGATTGCAATAAAGATTCCGTGCGCGGCGTGTCATTACGGCGGATATGGCGAGGACAAAGTCGATCGCTGATAGTTGAACCCGTCCGACCCGGAATTTTAATGAGTTTCGCGTCAGTTGCGTAGGCAGGGGCGATCGACGGAAATTTTCGTACGAAATTAATAAGAAAAAAAAAGACGCGCCCAACGTGGGGCTCGAACCCACGACCCTGAGATTAAGAGTCTCATGCTCTACCGACTGAGCTAGCCGGGCTTGTTGCGCCGCCGGAGCAATTGTAGATTTGACGGTAGATGCGAGCGGTGAATCTTCGCCGCCTCCATGGCGTCGCTTTTTGCCTCTTTGCGCGTCCGCACTTCCATCAAGTGTGCGACAAAAACGGGCGCCGCGACGCGTCAAGCCGTTTCGCGTCGCGAACATCAACCTCATTCCCGTCCGGCCTTCGCGACGCTAACTCTATTTACCGCCTCCCTGCCGCGATCTTTTCCCGCTCGCGCCTCTCACTCTCTTTCTCTATTTCTCTCTTTCTCGTCCTGTCAACTCTCGAGAGGTAGGTGCGACACTTTCCCGACGTGCGACTTGTTACGCGCCGCCAACGTTCGCAATGCGCGCCGCGAAAATACGAGGGAAAACTATCAACGCGCAGGCAGCGCGCGGCGCGCGGCAGCCGAGAGCGGATTAAGAGGAAAATCTGACGGGGATTATTTCACACGCTGTGCGCGAGCGACGGCTCGGCGGCAACTTTTCCCGCACGAGACGCGGAAACATCATAGACGTGCGCAGGCTGCGCGCGGAAAAGTCGAAAATGCCGCCGAGCGCGACGGCGAACGAAGCCACTTGAATAAAATCCCAAACGCCGCGTCGTCGCCATCGCCGTATTGCGCGCGGAGGGGCTTAATTAAATTTTGTGGTTTCGCGATCAATAGCTGGGCGAACGGCGCAAACCGGCGGACGCACAGGACGCTTTTTCGACGGCCTCCATCGAACCGTAAATCTCACCCGAAAAGTACGCCCCATCAACGACCCAAGATTAAGAGCCAGCGCACTGGTCGCCGGGACCGTCGGCACATTCAATTTCCTGCCGTGCAAAATCCAAATACCTGCGCACGACGCGTTTGGTTCGGTTCGGGTGCGCCCGCCACGCTTCGGATCGCTTCGGTCCGTCAGCAGGTGCGTCACAATAAACGTCCGTCCGTGATTGGTCAGCCAACCTGCATCAACTGTGATCAGCTGTCGCGGCCGCTAACCTCCCGAATCCAGTGCGCCGATGAGACGTTGTTGGCCTAGGACGTGCGCAAGTCGTATAAATCTAATTTCGCTGCACTCGCATCGCATCGATTTTCTCGGACGCGTCGGCGGCCGTTCGTTCACTCCCTCGAGGACGCCCGCGCCGCTTTCCGCCGGCGACGACGACGACGAGGACGACGCGCAAGAAATTCGGAACGTAGGAACGTAGGTGCGTAGGTGAGTCACTGTCATTATATCGTGTTATCCGCGCCGAGGGTGCATTAGCCGCACGTCGACGATCGCACGAACGCCGACGATGGCTGCGACGCGTTGCCATGCCAACTAGACCAACTAGACACCGAGCCGGCCGACCGACCGACCGACTCTAGATTTACGCGCCGTGCTGAAACTCGAGGCGTTCGCCGTTTCAATTGCTCGCAAGAATGCGAGCATAACTGCGGAAACCGGGATCAACTTCGTCGTCTCTCGCGTCCGTCCTGCTTCCCTCGCAGGAAGCCGAAGTAAACGTGGAAGTGGGCGCCGAATTTGCATGACGAAGGCGC
>JAODGE020018319.1:0-14052 GCA_027574965.2 Ecitophya simulans | reverse complement strand
GGGGGGGGAGCGCGGGGGCGTGCGGGGGGGGGGCGGGGAAACATGGTTCGTACCGTTCATACACACACGCTCACCACGAGCGGTGCCGTCAGGGTATTGGTGCTGTACGTTTATAGATTCACCGATCTCTCTTTTTCTCTCTCTCCTGATACAGACCTGAATACAATCGCACTAACCATCACAGATACCCCCCCCCCCCCACACACGGATATCTATTGCCACTACCCCTCCCCACCAGCGCACCGCTGCTCTGTCGAGCCTTCCTTCTCTTTGTCGTCAATATTCTGATTGCTGTTCAGGTCGTCCGTGCTATCATCGTTGTTGCCATCACACTTTTTCAGTGATGACTCGGCATCCACGCGCGTGAACTCTTCCTCCTCGACATCGTCGTAGTCTGCACCCGACTCACTAAGAGTGGTGGGCTCTGCGCCAGGGTCCACATGCCGTGCACTCACCGCCACTGCAATTGCCGACGGCTCCCCAGCACCCGTTGGGAGCGACCGAGCCGCCGGTGAAGTCGCGCCAGACGCAGCGGCGCCGCCGAGGAGGTAGGAGCCCATACGGACAAGCCCTCGCGGGAAGGCGGTAATGGTCGCGATCTCAGTGTGCTCATCGTCCATTGTGGGGAGCGCCGTGTCGTCCATGTCGTCTTCCTCCTCGTCGTCCTCGCCGCCATAGTCGGCGGTGGTGCCGGGAGGAAATGGCGCGGTGGTGAGCGTAGCCATCCCACTCGCCTCGTCCTCGTCCTCGTCCTCGTGGCTCCCTTCATTTTCACTGCCGCTCCGCTGCAACGTCGCTGCGGGCTCTGCCACACTCCGGGCCGGCGTGCTGAGCGGGGGCTTGTCGGTTGGAGCCGCTGCCACAGCGTCCATGTGCTCTGAGAGGGGTCGTCGCAGGGGCGTGGCGGCGCGGGGGAGGCCGAGCGCTGGGGACGTGGAGAGCTTATGGCCGCTGGTGCCCGGGTCAGCTGGTGTGGCGGGGGCGAGAGACGTGGCGTCCGTCACCGCAACGGCCTCCACGTCGGCCCTGTCCACCGCCGCAGTCGAGCCCGCACTGTCGAGGGGCAGGTCGGCGCTGCGCATACGGCGATAGACGGTGCGGTGCTGTGTCCACGGGACTACGTCATACTCCAACTGGCGGTGCGTCGTGCTGCTTGGTGCGCGGCCCATCGCGAAGCTCGCGTTGGCGCTGAGGTACTGCTGCTGCTCTGGCACCGCGCTCCCCGCGCGGCTGGTAGCCGAGGCTCGCAGCGACGGCGTCGGGGGGGCGATCGGTGGGGAGGAGGCGGCGGCAGTGAGGGGTGGAGACCGCTCCACGTCAGGGGCGATGAAGACCCCTGCGGTGCCGCGGAGCATCTCCAGGTACTCCTGCCACTGGTGATCATACCGCTGCTGACGCCGCAGACGCGAGGCACGTGGAAGTACACGCGCTGTGACCTTGAGGGGCTGAAGGAGCCGCTGATCTGAGCCGGGTACTGCCGGTGCCCGTCCATTGGCTGGGGCTCGACGGTCCTGCCGATTCACTCGGCGCATGACGAAGCGGATGGCTTGTACCCACTGCACCTTCTGCTCGGGTGTGTCGGCAAAGAATGTGTGGCGGTCAGTGGCAGACAAGACCAACTCAAAGCAGTTCATCACATCCATTGCTGGGCTGTCCGCCACATTCACAATCCGCAGGCCGTCAAAAGGGATGACACCGCGGAGCCGCATGCGACTGCTATTGCTGAGCTCCTCCACGTAGCACATCACATCACTGAAGAGGAACATCAGTCGCTCATGACGGCCGCGACGAAAGCGCTTCTGGAGACGCCCGTAATGTACCAGCACCCGTGTCGGGTTGCCGCCGCGCAGGAGTCCCACGTGGGGGAGGTCCGTGGACACTGACAGCGCCATCGGCGCTGCGGCAACGTTGCCGCCCCGCCCGTCGGGCATGGCGGTGGTGGCGGTGGCGGTGATCACTGGAGACGAGGGGCCATCGTCAATGAGGCGTAGAAGCTTCTCCACGTCTTGTTGTGCGAGCTCATCCATGACGGTGTTGCTCTCCTCGCTCAGGTGCTGCGCCACGGTGGTGATGAAGGTCGCCTGCAGCTTCTTCGCACCTGACACAGACAACGCACCGCTCTCCACGAGGCAGCGGGCCACATGGAGGGAGCGGCGCAGCGTAGGCAGCGGGGCGCCGAGCAGGGTCAGATAGGTGCGGAAGCCCTGCCACCCAGGCAAGGGAACGGACGACGACGACGACGCTGCGGCGGTGCTGCTGTTGTGGTGTCCGGGGTGAGACCCCGCATTGCTGCCGCTGCGCGTCTTGCCGAGGAGCACCGCCATGGTGGAGAAGATGCTCGAGGTGGACTCGTGCGGCCGCGACGCGAGCGACTCCTCACTGTCCCGCCGCATCCCGGGAAGGAGAAAGCAGCGCACTCGTTCATCATCCGGCACACCGGTAGGCCCTAGGACGCCGTAGAGATAGCGTAGAAAGCGGTCGTGCTGCGGATCCGCATCTGCGTTGTTGCCGTTGTTGTTGGGTGAGCGTACGTTCCGCACGTTGTTCGCCGTGGGCATGGCGGTGGGGCTTTCCACCTGGCGCCACCGCCGTGCAAGATCGAGGAGCAGTGGGGCACTTCGGACTGTGTAGTTGTTCGTGTACATGAAGTGCTCCAGTGCATAGTCTGCCACCACCTCGCTGTTGAAGAAGCCGAGCACCACGTCCGCAGCGTTGGTGTTCCTTGGACGCTGCGGGGTCATGTAGCCCACCTTCTCAACAGCAGTGGCGGCCGCGGAGTCGTGCGGGGGGAGGAGGCCAACACTGCTGCTGCTGCGCAGCGGTGCAATCGGCGGGCAGCGCGTGGTGTTTAATAAGGGGAGTGTCAGCGGCTGTGGCAGATCGGTTACATCGCTGACGGCCCCCGCGCTTGCTGCGAGCATGACGGGCTTACCATCACCGGCGTCCAGCCGGGAGGACGTTGACGCTCGACGCTCCGAGGTGGTGTGAGTGCCACCCTTCGCGGTCGAGCCCGCGAACATCTCTCCGTCCTCCTCCTGCTCGAGCTGACGAGCGAGCAGAGCGGACAACTCCGCGATGGTTTCCTCCAGACTCATCACCAGCATTGCCTGGGCGCGGTACAGCGTCGCGAGGTTGGTGAACATATTCCACGTCTGCGTGCGTGTGAGGATGGGGGAGGCCGGGCCGCGCTGCGGGGCGGACGTGGCACCACTGACGATGGGGGACCTACCAGCGGGCATCACCGACTTCCGCGGGGCCTCGCCGGGGAGTGGTGTGTCCGTTCCGGTTACCCGAGACAGCGCGCGAGCGACGGTGGAGGGGGGCACCGTCACGGAGGGCAGCCACGACCTGGATGCGTTGGCCCCAGACCCCGCGCTACACGCCTCCACCAGCGGGTCGTGAATCACATCCACTACATATGACAGCTGCACAAGCGTGGCGGACTCGGAGTCGAGCAGGCGCTGGAGCACGCTGAGGCACGCACGCGTCGAGCTGCTTGGCGTCCCTGCTGGTACATCCATTGAGTGACAGAAGCGGATATAAAGGGGCCCTCGGAGGTGATTACAGAGTGACAAACACACGGAGAATAATAATAAAAAACAGCAAAGAACGGCGCAGCGTCAAACTTCAGGGGGGAGGGGGGAGGCGAACGAGTTGATTCGCAGACGATGTTGACAAGGTTGTGCACACACCTGTGTGTGTGTGTGAGTCACACGTGCACTAGTATAAGCCTCTCGGATTGTCGGTGTGCGATGGCGCGCTTCTAAATCTACAGGTGGCGATAAACACGAAGCGCGCAGCGCCGGAGAGAGAGTGAGAAATGACCAGGAAGATTACCCCCCCACAATAAAAACTGAAGAAGAGGGGAAGAAAGAGGAAAGACCTGAGGAGGAGCGCACCATCATGCGCATATGGGGGGTCCTGTCCTCCCCTCTTCCTCCCTTCCTCCCTCCCCCCCGAAGACTCTTTTCATCCCAGAGAGGCAATCCACGAGAATCACGAGGCTGTGCGTACATTGCTTGTGATGGATTAGTGGGGGGATACACAGACACGCACACAATTCTCCGCCCCTCCTCAGAAACAGCCGGGTCAGCCCCTGAAAGCAAGAGGGGCGAGTGAGAGCAGCGCACCCACTGTATTCTTCTCAGTACTCACTGCCCGCAATTAGGACCTCGCTTCCCGTCCATAGCCTGCAGCAGCGCGGTCAGCTTCTTCTCACGCACCTGCGTGGCCCGCAGTCGAAGCCGCATCAGCTCCGCCTTCGGCATACCTCCGCTAACGTGTGGCAGATGCCGCGAACTGACATCGCGCAGCTCCACCACACCCGCTACGAGATGACTCAGCCCGCTCTGGCTGAACCACTCCCGCACCGCCGCATCGAACTTACTGGCGCTGGCGCGATCCATCGTGTAGGAGGGCGGATACCGTCTGCTGGCCCCATACGTACCCGTGATGGCCTGGCGCACCATTGTGTCCAGCAGTAGCGTACCCGGATCTTCGTTCCTGTCAGTGTCACCGGCCGCGTGAGGGGCGCCATCGGCGACTGCCGAGGACGACGCGGCGGCGGGGGCCACCACGACACGCCTGAAGGGTGCCACCTCCTGCAGAAGCACACTGATGGTGTCCAGCACACTGGTGCGTATATCAGTGGGGACACCGGGGTAGTACGCCAGGTTCAGCAGCGCCTTCACCCCACCCACCTGAACGAGGCGGGTGAGGAAAGGCGGGTTGTAGTGACCTGCGGCCTCTAGGCAGTCGATCAGCGCCACCACGACATCGACAAGGCCCTCTGGCAGCGGCACCGGTGCCTCGCTCGGCGCGGTGACGGGGGGCGGTGAGGTTGCACCGTGACCAGCAGCGGGCAGCTCCGGCGCCGGCGTCGGCTCCCGTGCGGCTTGGCCCATCTCTGCAGGGCTCGCACTGTGAAGCCCACCCGCACTCGACTCCAGCAGCTCTCGACGGCGCCGCTGCTGGAAGAGGGCCTGAATATGGAGGAGCAGACACTGCAGCACGTCGGTGGCGTAGTGAACCAGACAGCTGTCAACAATGCAGCGGCGCTGGTGGTACACGCACAGGCAGAGTCCCTGCAGGAAGCGGAGGGCCAACTCCTGCTCCGCGTAGGTCACGGCGGTGAACTGGGAGGAGATGGTGGCGGTGGTTTTAGTGGTGTCACCACTGTCGTCGCCAGCCCTCTCCCCGTCAACCAACCCCGCACGCAGGGTGTCCTTCCTCTTCATTGCGCTTGCGGGGGCCCTGACATCCCCAAGTGGCCCCGCCCCATCGCCTCCAGCCCTGCCCGCATTGATGGACTCCCTAGTGCTCCAGCGCAGTGCCTCCTCCTCTGTCAGTTCCGCCACCACCGGCATGCCGAGGTTCATGCGTGCCCGCACCTCGCTCCGTGGGGCCAGCACACGGTGAAAGACACTGGAGGTGTAGTCGGAGGTGCGCAGCGCGTGCTGCAATCGCGTCCAGGCCCTGCTCGCCAGCACTTCAGGGATCCCCGGGGGATCCACCTCGGCGCGGACGGCATCGTATGGCGCGACGAGTCCATCCGTGCCTGCCGTTGCCACCTCCGCAGAGGCCTCAGTGACCATGCTGGAGAGGAGCGCCAGCACCTCTCGCAGCCCTTCGCGGCGCACAAGAGCAAACTGCGAAGTGATCTTCAGTGAGCTGGAGCGCATCCGCAGCGCCAGCTCACTCTCCTTCATCTCCTCGCGCAGTGAGTGCTGGAAGTAGGAGGAGAATATGTCCGGTGCAGGGTCCGCAGTGGGATCGACGAGACAGGCCGGAGGATCTTTCGGGCCGAGTGCGTTGAAGGTGGACAGAAGCACCGATGATATGGTTCTACTCTCCGCCAGGGTGGCACCACCACCACCACCACCGGGGCTGTGTCCGAGAGAGGAGAGGGAGAAGCTGGAGGAGCGCGCTGGCACCGCGAAGATACCGATACTTGTGTTGGTGGACATAGAGTCTCCCTCTCTCTGTGTGTGTGTGGGAGAGAAATGTATGTTCGTTCATGTACGTGCACTGCATTAACCATTGAAGAAGAGAACGAGACTGCGCTGCACTGCCCCCTCCCCCAGACAGCTTGCCTTGGGAGTGATGCACAGCAGCAAGGGCGGGTATACGGTGGCGATGATGACGGCGTGAGCAGAAGAAGGAGCAATGAAGCAGATCTGCACTCTTGTATGTGGTGCTCGTGTGTGTGGGTCTCCTTGAGCCTCACAACTTATCACCCTGGCGACGATCTCTCCGTGAAGATCAACGGATCTGTGCCGAACACACAGATACACACAAATGTATACATATACACACACACATATATATATATAGTGAGATGATGGTTTGATAGCCCTCTTTCAAAGAGGGAGAGGGTGGCAACAGCGATAGCAATACAACACCAACACAGCTGTGCGAACAAATTTCACATACACACATACAGACTCGCAGCCCACCGTGTCTCTCTAGCCCCCCTTTCCATTCTCCCGTCCTCACCCATCCGTGAGCGCGTCCTTTGCCTGCTGCAGCTGCTCCCGTGCCCTCTTGAGCGCCCAACCGGCGCACGCGCTGGGTGTACCCACGACAAACTCAAGTGTACACATGCCATTCTTAGCAAAGGCCACCACTCTGTCAGCAGTGTCGCACACAAACACCATCTCTGCCACCACAAACTCCTGTCGTCTCGGATACACAGGCACCGGACGCGCACGCGGATGCCGCTGCTGCTCATCGTGCGCCTCCGCCGTCGCGTTGGCCCCATCGTCTGCCAGATTCCAGTGCCAATTCTTCGGGAGGTCCGGCTCGCAGTGCATGACGCCGCGGTAAGTGTGCGACACCACCACGTTGGGGGTGTGGTGCTGATGCGACACCGTCACCACCTGTGCCTTGGTCTCTTCCCCCTTGGAGAGGTCCTTGGCGCGTTGCACCGCCTCCGTCTCCTTACTGAAGCGGATCTGCCGCCCCTCCTCCGGCACCCGCGAGGGCCACTGCAGGGTGCCACCCCCCAACGCCAGGCCGGAGGAGGGGCGTACGAGGGTGCGACGAGTAAGGTCCGAGTTCCCGGAGGGGGCCAGCAGAGAGAGCACTGTGGGCGCATTGGAGAGAGCGCTGAAGGGCTGCCAATCCGCGACGCTGAGGACGGGGCTCCGTGCAAAGGGATTGGCATCGGCTTGGAGTGTGTGCGGGTCGTAGGCTTCTCCAGTGCGGAGAAGACCCAGACGCTTCGCAACCACTTCCGCGTCGGCCGGGCCGACATGCTGAGCACCGAGGACGGAGCGCGCTGTGAGGACCGCATAGTGATCGATGGTGAAGTTGTTCAGGTGAAGGTTCTCCGGCTGCAGCGGCATTTGGGCCCGCTCCTCCATCGCCACAGCCTCACTCACCGTTATGACGCGACGCTCCCGGTCCGCCTTCATCTCTCTGCTGGCGTAGCGGCGGGCGGGGTCGACGACGGCGGCTGCTGGCAGACTGAGGGGGTTAGAGAAGAGGGGGTAGTACTCGTATTTGTCGCCGAAAACCTGATTCACAGTGAGGATGCTAGTGTAGCGGAGCTCCTGATCCAGCACTCCCTTCATGTACTCCAGATAATTCAGGTGCTGCAGCTCGTCGTGGTGGATCCCAGCCTCGGCGTAGCGATTGGTACGCTTCTCCCGCATGCGCTGCTGCACCGACTCCATCCTCCACTTCAGCTCCGCGGTCACATTGGCGAGGCGCAGGGACAGGATTGTGTGATTCTCCACTAGATGCCGTCCCAGCTCCTCCCAGCCGCGGGCGGAGCGCTCTTGCAGGGCGCGGTGGCCCTCCTCGTAGAGGTCATACAGCACCTGGGCTGACTCCAGCCGCGACTCCTTCACCACTGACGTTGGGAGCAGAGACAGATAGCCCTTGTCCACGAGGAGGGCCTGGAGAGTGGTGTACTGTGGGTACAGCTTAGACACCGCCGCATCCACTCGCGACGCCCCGGAGGCCTTATTGCCACCGGTGGCGAGTGCCCTTGCCACCTCATCCCGACGCCCGGTCCATTCATCAGTGATGGAGGACCTCCTGGCGGCGAAGTACGCCCGCGCGACGTCGTCGTCGCTGAGGCGGCGGTGTGGCTGCTGTGGGTGAAGATATGGGTGCTCGGGGAAGGCGGACTCGTCGCTCCCGTCACTGCAGTCCACGATGCCGTCACCCACCATGGACGGCGCCACCAGCACCCCCGCATCGGTGGCGCAGCGAAAGGGCAACACAGGCCCACCAGTGCGGAAGAGCCGGGGCTCGACGGTCGTGTTGTAGCTCGGCACCACATCCTTGCCACCGAACTCGTCTTCGTAGAGGCGGACGTGCTGATTGGCAACCAGGTACTGCTTCCAGCGTGCCCTCGCCAGGACCATGGAGGCCCCGGACATGGAGCAGGCGTTGGTGAGGAGCTCATCGCTGCCGTCGAGACAGTCACAGTAATCGTCGTTAAAGCGGGCGAGCGGGATGCGCTGCGCGGCGGCATTCATGCGCTGCTGTTGGTGCCACCCGCGCTCGGTGGAGGTCAGCACAATGCGCAGGTGCGTGTTCGGGTCCGAGTCGGTTGCCACTGCAGAGGTGATGGGCTGACACACCGCCAGCACACTCGGGCGCACCTCTGTGCGCATGTCCACCGCCCGGGCCCCACAGCCCCACCAGAGTCTCCCCGCTGCCCTGTCCTTCTCTGACCCAAGGAAGGCGTTACTGTACTCCGCCAGCGTGTAGCAGTGCAGTGGTGCTTCGGTTTGGCGGTGGCCATGTTCCCCACCCCTGCGCAGTGGTGGGGCGCTCTGCTCCCCCGCGGCGTGGCCGCGGTGCCCTTGGCTATCCTGTCGCCTCCCAGAAATGGTGGGTGGGGCGTCGGAGTGCTGAGGGGTCTGCTCCACGCTGTCGTCGTCCCACCTTGCTGCGCTGTGGCTGGTGGTGATGTAGTACGTACTTACCGACAGAAGCACAACGAGGACGGCGATCAGTGGCACTGCCACAGGCCGGACCCTCTGCTGAGCAGCGTCGCTGTTGTTATTCGCGCTGTCCATGGAATCCGCAGCCTTGGCTGGCTGCTGCGCTGAGGGGGCACTTCTGCGACTTCGCTTCGCTGCGGAGGTCGTCTTCATCTCTATAATGACAATAATGAAACCAATGAAAAAACTAATATACTATATATGCACGAACAGACTAACCTGCTTCCTCTCCTCGACGATACACCTATGGTCACCTTCAACACACACACACACACACACAAAAGTGCGCACGCACACTATAACGCTCAGGGATCAGTAATGTGCGGTATCAAACACTCCTCCAGTCTTCAGGGCCCTACATGTATATTATCGTGTGATCATGACAAGATGATGACAGAATATTCCGAAAAAGAGTAAGAAAAACAGGCAAAGATAACGTACATAATGCGTACCCCCCCACAACTCCGCACTCGTCAAGATATGGATTCCGGCCCATTCATGCAACCCCCCTTCCTCTCTCCCCACGGTCGTACAGAGTGGTATTACACAAGGCTCGGTAGGGGTTTCTTTCGTGTGTTGCACTCCGCGAGCTTTTTGGCAGGACATAGAGAGCAATATAAGTGTATAATTTTTTTAAAAATTGTCTCTTCTGGTATTCCAATGTGTATATATATATAATCTCTCTCTCCCCCCTCTCTCAGCGAGCGACGAGCTTCCCGCTTGACGGTGTGGCGTTCGACATAGCGTAGAAGCACTCGAATGGGTCTGGGATTACGGGGCCGGAGGGTGGACGCAGGATAGCCTCCACCTCCCCCTTCGACTTTGCCTCCACAGTGGTGAGAGTCCCATCCACGACATCGGATAGGTAGACGGATGGGGCCTTGCTGCTCGCACCGCTGGTCTTCCCTGGGACCGGGAACACTTCATAGGTGCCGTCACCATTCAGAATGAGAGCTGCCCAGTGATCCAGTGCCACTCCGCGCTCAGTCGGGTGCCGCTTCATCATCTTCGCGAAGTCCTCTGCGCGAAGTATGCCGTTCGACCCCGTCTGGTCATAGTGGGGGCACATCATGCCAGGGAGGATATTGAGACCATGCACACGGATGTAAAACCACTTTTTGGCTTCCGCCTCCTCCTCCTCACTCGGCTCCTTGGCTTTCCCGCACGCTTTCATTACCATTGGCATCATGTACGTTGTTGGGTCCGCTGAGTCACTGTGTCCAGAAGTGAACCAGCAGATCGCCCCGGCGCTTCCGCCCGCGAGAATTGCTTGTCTCTCCGCGCAGGCCTTCAGCTCAGTGGCCAGCCCCGTCTCTTCCCACCGACGGACAGCGTAGAGGGTGTTACCACCGGACACGAGGACCACATGCGCATTCCGGAGGAAGTCCAGCTCACCGCTGGAGAGCTGCGCCTTCTCCGGGTCAGCGACGCGGATAGGCTGCACCTCACAACCACGCTCCCGCAAGAGCCGTGTCTGCTTCTCCTGCTGCTCCGGGAGGTCGTACGTGGCGGTGCCAATGTACGCTACGCTAACGGGTGTGTTGCTACGAGTGCACTGGGAGGCCATGGAGAGGAGACGGCCCACCACACTGGGCTCGCTGAAGGCCCCAATGCCAGAGCCAGCGACAAAGGCCTTCACAGATTTCATTGTAGCTGGTTCACAGAGTATAATTATGGATACACTAGAGCTGAAGGAGTGTGTGTGTGTGGTGAGTGTGTGTCTATGGAGCTACTCGTATGTATATTTACTACGGCTCTGAATGTGAACTCACTAAAGGCCAGTAAAAGAGAAAAGACACGAGATAAGCTGCTGAAAATTCACAGTTGTAGTGCGAAGACGATCAGAAGAAGAATGTAGAGATTACTCACCGGTGGGGCGGAGAAGCACAACGTGCACACAGTCGAAGAGACGCAGAGTCTGCACGTATGCATACCTATGGTGGTGATGGGGGTGAAGCTATTGGATGTATCGTGGCTGCCAGGGCCCTTCACATTGGAGTGGTTGTACTCTTTTTTTTAAGCAAGCAAACGAAAGAGAAGGAGTGGAGGTGTGGGCTGGGGAGCACCAACGCGCATTACATGTGTGTCTGTACAGTGCGGTCATGAATGGTCCCCCTCCCACGCGTGATCACACGCGCCCCGCCGCCTTCCTCAAGATGGCGCACTCCACCTTCTCCAGCTCACTGTCAATCATCGTGAGATAAGGGGTGCGCTCCAGTTGCGGCCCCTGCGTCTGTTCCTCCAGCAGGTCCTGACGACCACCGCCACGCTGTGCGGTGATCAGGACGAGATCGGTCATCGCCCGGCTCATGGCCACATAGAATACACGTCGCTCCTCATCGCTGGTTGCTCGAACTGGGAACTCCCCGACCCAGCACCCCGGTATGATCACCGCGGGCCACTCCATTCCCTTGGCCTTGTGCACCGTGCCTACAGTGACTCTCCCCATCGCCCGTGCGCGCTGGACACCGTGCAGCTGCCCTCCACCGCGACCACCATCGCTGTCGCCGCTAGCAGAGGCGAGGGGCCCGAAGTCGTCCGAGGGAAGAATGGCAGTGAACTGGTCCAGTACTCGTCGCAGCACCATCACGGCAGTGCTGTGTCCGGTCAGGGCACCGGCGGCGCTGTGCTGCTCCTCCTCCGTCGCCATCGCCTGCACAGTGCGCTGGTGCGCCTCCAGCAGTAGCTCCGCGAGTGAGAACTGCACTGCCGAGAGCATCGCGTCCTCCTCGTCTGCGGTGTAAAAGGCAGAGGTCTCCGCGCCCGCCACAACACGGCCGCGCAGGCGGTCGTGCCGCTGCTGGTGCTCGGAGGCGTCCGGTGCGGTGGCGGCGGTCGAGTACTCCGCCGCCACAGAGG
Source organism: Ecitophya simulans (assembly GCA_027574965.2). Lineage (NCBI taxonomy): Eukaryota > Metazoa > Arthropoda > Insecta > Coleoptera > Staphylinidae > Ecitophya > Ecitophya simulans. The sequence continues at coordinate 2,233 of JAODGE020018319.1, read as the reverse complement.
CGGCCAGCGAGTTGCCGGTGGCGGGGCTGCGGCGCCGCTTCCCGCGCTGCCCCACCATCACTTGCACACCGGCATTCGGCGTCGTGTCGAAGCCGGCCTCCGCTACGACGTAGCGCAGGAGCTGCTCCACATCACAGCTCGGCTTTGCGAGCATCTCTTGCGTGGTCAGCAGCACCTGCACGAAGCCGCGCAGGACCTTGTGCGCGGTCTTTGGGAGGCCATCGAGCTTCGGGAACGCATCGCTGGAGAAGTTGTGGAAAACGAGGTCGCGGATGACAGTGAAGAAAGAGTACTCCGATGGGCGGAGGGGGTGGGGAGACGTGGCCTGGGGGCCGTGGTCCCTCCCCGCAGCACGTCGCTCCTCGCAGGTGGCGCTCAGGGAGAAGAAGAAGCCCTTCGCCACGCGCGTTGACAGGTGCAACGGCGCGCCGGTAAGCACAATGTGCACATCGGCGTCACTGTGTGGCGTCACGCAGAGTCGCAAGAGGGCGAGCAACGCCCTGACGGTGGAGATGTTGTCAGGGACGACGCCCTTCAGCTGCCGCACAGGGATGCGCCGCTCGCGAAGCAGCTCATAGAACTCCGCCACACGGCGCCGCGTGCGGCAGAGGATGGCGATGTCCTCGTACACAAGCTCTTGGTCTCTGGAGCGCAGGTACTCCTCAATTACTAGCGGAACCGCATCGCGCTCCTCATCCACGGAGGCGCAGGAGACCAGCGTAACTCTGCGGTGGTGCCGCACATTGTGCGGGCGCTGGTTGGTGCCGACAATGCGGTTGGCAGCGGAGCAGATCTCCTCGTCGCTGCGATAGTTCACTGCGAGGGTGTGCATATGACTCTGCGGGAAGCGGCGCCTCCAAGCTGCAAATACCGCTGGCATGGCGCCGCGCCAAGCATATATGCACTGGTTAGGATCTCCCACGCAGGTGACCTGGCAGGCATCACCGGCGAGCAGCGCCAGGATCTCCACCTGCACCTCGTTCAGATCTTGAAACTCATCCACCACGATGTGGGTGAACTCTCTGCGAAGCGTGGCACACGAGGGCGAGGCCACCAGCACAGGCAGTGGCGCGGCATTGCCGCCGGCCTCCTCGTCCTCCACCGCCGTCACGGTCGCCGACTGATTGGGGAGCTCCGGCGAGCTCATCGCTGCGTCCGGCACGCGGACGGGGCGAAGGGTGGCGCAGAACATATGCTGCAGGTCACCAAAGTCCACAGCATTGCAGACGTCGTGCAGCTCCGTCTGGTAGAAGCGGTAGAGATAGGCGTCTTGGTTCTGCGGGTTCGCTTCGCCAATGGGGGGCTCTTTCTTCCCCTTCACCCGGTTCACGTAGTCGAGAAGGCTGTCCACTGCCTCCGTTGCCTTGATGAGCTGAGCGTGCTCCGCCACCACACGACGCGCCAAGTCGCGCTGACGCGACGCATCAAACACCTCTGTCTGAGGTTCCACCACCCCAAAGCGTCGAAGGCACTCCAGCCCCAATGCGTGCAGCGTGCGCAGCTTCAAGGAGCCGCTCCGACCCCGCAGGGACGCTGGTAGGACCGACTCCACACGCGCTCGTAGCGTCTCCGCGGCCTGTCGTGTGAAGCAGATACCGAGAATGTTGTGCGCCGGCACCCCGCGCACGAGGAGGTACGCGATGCGCATGGCCATGGTCTGCGTCTTCCCGCTCCCCGCACCAGCGACGACGAGCAGAGGGATGTCTGTGGGGAAGCACACTGCCTCCCGTTGGGATTCGTCCAGGGCGGCCAGAGAGGCAGTGAAGTGCTCGAGGCTCTCCTCCGTCACCCACGGGGCTGCACTCGCACGCACGGTCACTCGCCAGCCCTGGCGCCCGGCAGCCCCCTCCACACTGCTCCCATCGGGGTGCGCGCTCTCTGGAGAGACCTCGCCGCTCGGAGTTGGCGGAGCGGCGGGGGGTGGGGGACGCACTGCTGCTTGGCGTGGCTGCGAGGAAGACGACGATGGCGGCGGAGGCGGAGGCGGGCCACTCCCGAGTCTGAAGGACGTGCGCACCGCTGCTCTGCTGTCAGGAGGTTGGCTGCCCTGGCTCAGCGCAACAAGTGCGCGGCGGATGTCCCCCTCGCTGTCCATGTATAGTGCGCGGTGTCTTCTTCGCGGAGGGGGAGGGCGTAGTGTATGAGTCGCACTGGCACCACACAATCCGTCTCTCTCTTTCCCCCCTCCACGTTGCGTTCCTCTCACTCTGAGATGTGAACAAGTACGCGTAAA
>JAODGE020018314.1:0-12320 GCA_027574965.2 Ecitophya simulans | reverse complement strand
TCATATTTTTTTAAAATAAAACGTGCTTTGCTCATAAATCACTCTGTGACTTCTATAATTTTAACGCAACTGTGATAATATTTGCTATAAAGAATCAAATTCTAAAAACTACGTCTGTTTGGATTTTTATTTATAACAATAATTAAGGCCTTTAAACAATCGTCAAAATTACAATTTGCAATATCATCAAAATGTAACGCAAAAGCCCAGTTTCTGAAACAATGCGTAATTTCTACAATTCAAATCGCATTTTAAGTTTCATTCTCACTAAAAGACTAGTAATTTGGAATTTAAAAAAATTACGTTAAAATTTGTCAAATCATGAACACCGCTTATAAAAAAGCAACGAAATTATTCTCCAGACAATAATTCGTCACCATGTTATTCGATTCTCTAGCCTTGGCGTTCAGACAAGCAACTACACAAGTCAAGGCCCAGACGAATATGTTGTCAGTGCGTGCGCTTATAATAATAAATTTACTAAACATAGTAAATTTAGTGACTTGTGAAATTCTCGTCCCGAGCGGACGCGACTCGATAGGCAAACGGATTTTTCGTATGTAAGCGACGACTCGTCGAATGCGGCAAGTTCGTCGGATTACAAGAAATTGCTAAAGCATACACATGTCTGCAACCTTCACGACTAGAAGCACAAAACTAGAGACCTCATTCGGACCGTGCTCGCCGCGACAGCATCCGAAAAAAACTGCCAGACAAATAACGACGCTGCATAATTATGCATTATTTAAAGTTCATTCCGCAGAATCAAAATAAACATTGCGTTGCACTCGAGCCTCCACTCGACTCGCGCATTTCGCCTCGCGTCCGACAAGAATCTCACGGCGCGCCGGACCACAACCGAGCGCAGCCAACAGGTCGCCGAGAAATGATAAATATTCATTACACCAACAGGTCTGCCGCGATTAGGTAATTTCACCTGATTTTGTTGCACACATCCACGAGCCCAGCGCGACGTGTTGCACTACCAGCAACTCAATAACTCATGAATAGCGAAATTGATAATCGCCGCGACCGGCCCGAGTTTTCCTAGTCGCCACAAGGATAACGCTAACTGAAAGTCGCGCGGCTCGTCGTAATTCGGGACCTTGAAGCCAGCGCGGTAATAGCCGTAATTGGCGATTAACGTTTTCGAGCGGCGAAGAGAATAGTAAAAAGCCCGAAAACGATGGATGCGACCTCAACTGGCGTCGTAAATGACGTCTCGAGGAGGCGCGCCCGGTGCCTCCACCAATTGTGTGTCGGACGCACGATTTGCATGCTCGCGCTCGCCTCTTTGTTGGTCGCGCGCGAAGAGGTAGGTTGGCTGCGGACCGACGTGCCGTGGCCGCGCGCGTCGGTCGAAGCGAGACCACTTTCACTTCCCTGCGGAGCGGAGACCTTGAGAGGTTTTTAAACAGGTAAAATCAGTCTCGAGGACAGCGCGTCCGAGCAAGCGCCTACCAGCAGCAGCCATCCGGCGAGGCGGCGCGCAACGCGCCGATCAATTGCTTAACGCCGGTTGCGCCACGCGCAATTTGCGACATGTGCGCGCGCGCGCCAAAAAAATGGGGTACCTACGAAATGCCCGAATCGAGCACCGATTCCCGGAAAACGCGCGCGCGCGCGCCTCGGCATGTTTCGACTTTGCCGCTCCGGTTCGCGTTACGTCACGCCGATGGCGGCCGAGCATCCGCAGGCGAATGGAAGGAAGCGAGATGAGACGCGCGCTCTCTTTCGCGGATAAGACGCATTAGCATTTATCGCCGGCGCTGGCTCGCCTAGCGTCCGCGAACTCGTCGCCGTCGAGTGGCCAGCGGGCGGACGTTTTCATGGTCGACGCGCGAACCGCCGCCAACTGCTCGCTCGCTCACAAGTCAGAATTCGCGGCCGCGCGAAGGAGCGCCGTTTAGGGCCCGCGACACGACCCGCCGACGAATGGCGCCTCTCGACGCGCCAGAGTTACGCGATAGTGAAAGCGCCGCACTCCGCGAGCCGTTTGCTTTCCCTCGGTCTCGTAACGCCCGCAATATAACAATGGCGCGTTACGTGAGCACGCGCGCGCGGCCGAGAGCAAAAGTTGGCCGGCGCCCGCGCGCGGGACCTTCGAGATCCCTTCCTGCGGCGCGGCAGGAAAACGAGCGCGCGCCGAACGCGTCACATAACATCCACATGCGAATGACGTAACGCTCGCGGCGCGGAGAGCGCGCGCGGCCAGAACGAGAGTAGGACGTGAAGGTGAAAGAAAGGACATTCTTCAAGGTTCCGAATATAACAAAGGGTAAAAATGAGTCGCGCGCGCGCGCGTCGAGTCGCTCGCGCGCGTTACACAACAATCGCGAGTCGCGGCGCGCTCGACGCGGCCCCCTCTCGAAGGCGAAAGTAACGTCGCGATGCCCCGGCGCGAGCCCCGCGCGACAGCGCTGCGTGGCGCAGAAGGAGGTGAAAGCAAGCAGCGCGCGCGGCCGGACCCTTCGGGCGCGCGGCGCAGAAAGAGAGGCGAGCGCGCGTTGCAGCGCGGCGGGCCGCGACCGGCTACCTGCGAAAATAGTACGTAGACGTGGATGCGCGCGACGAGAGCGCGGGCAATTTCATGCGCGATATTTAGCGCGACCTTGAAAGCCGCCGAGAGAAAGAGGGGCCGCGAGCGAGCTGGCGATAGGAAAAAAAACCGCGGCTCCAGCGCGCGCGCGCGCCTCGCGCCGCGTCCGGCTGGTGGGGGGATCGGCTAAGCCGGCCGCGCTCAGCATGAAAGCCGGCAAAGAGGGGAAAGTAAAGGGAGAAATTAAGAACGCGCAGTATTAGCGCACGCTCCGCTCCCGTCGCGCGTCCGCCGACATTTCGCGTCGTCACGTGCGCGCGCCGCCGAGCAGCACACGCCGCCGCCGCCGCCGTCCGACAGGTCGTCGCCGAAGGGACGCGGATGCGCGCGCGAGTCCCGCTTTCGTGCAGAGTGTCCCGTCTGCCGACCGGCGAACGCGAATCGCAGCAGCGGCGCGCGCTCGCGCACCATTCGCGCTCGCCGCGCGCGCTCACTTTTACTTTCATTTCGTGGCGCAACAACGCGCGACCACGCCGCCGGACGGAGCGCGCGCGCGTCGTGCCCCAAAAATACGAATCCGCGCGCGGCGCTCAATACGCGCGCGCCGGCGACCGCGAGAAGAACGCGCGGAGACACGCTGCCGACGGCCCGCGAGAGGATGACCGCCGCCCGCCGCCGCTCCGCGCGCCTCCACCCCGCCGCCGCCGACCACTAGCCGGACTGCTGCGCGCGCGCGCGCCTCGCGTCGAAAATTCGAAAATCGCCGACGAAACGAAAGTAAAAGTGCCGCGCGGCTGGCCGGGCCGAAATCGAAAGTGAACTGAATTACGACAACTTGTTGCTTCATCGCGCGCGCGCGCTCCGCTCGCTGGCGGCTCGCGCAATCGGCGCGCAACCGCTTTTCAACGCCGCCAGCCAGTCGAAGAAAAGCCGTCGCCGCATTTTGGATTAAGTGCCACGGAATTGGTGATGTGTGTGCGGCGCCGCGTGCGTCAGTGATCCACCACGATTCGGATTAATGTGCCCGCCAAAGTGTCGCGCCGCAGTTCGATTCGGACATCACACGCGCCGCCGCACGCCCAGGTGACCCAGGCGCCGGCCGATACAAATGAACACCTGTAAGTCGCGCTACCGTGCGGCTGGTTTTCGCTGCGCTTGCGAAACGCGCCAGGAGGCGATTGATGATGCGCTCCTCCGAGCGCGCGCGCGCGCGTCTCGCCGCTAAGTCGGCTTATTAATAGGCCACTTGCACTTCATTCGTTTATCGCGCGCGCGCGCTCGCGGCGCGCCGCTTTCGGTCGTCCTTCGCGATCGATCTGCGCATTCTCGCGCCAGCATGAATTGGGACACATCGTTTTTTTTGCGCCGCGCGTTTCACAATCGAATTCTCCGATGTTTTACACACTTCCACCGCGAGACGCGCGCCGCATGAAGGCGCGACCGAGCCCCGCCGAGATGAAACGTTTCGCGCTGTGTTGCAGGTGATCGACAGTAAAGCCTTCCCCGCCTTCGCCGACAATCGCCATGTACGCGGACGAGACGGAAGCGCACGGCCTACTAACCTTGCACTACGGCAAACACCATGCGACGATCGTAGACGAGATCAAGACGTGCTTCACGTCCGAGTGCTACGCGGACATGACGTTCGTCTGCGACGACCGCACCGCGCTCAGCGCCCACAAGCTGATCATGGCGTCCGCCAGTCCGCTGGTGCGCGCCATCCTCGGCGAGGCGGCGCACGCGCACAGTCCCGCCGTCGTCCTCATACCCGGCATCAAGAGCAGCCACCTGCGACACCTCCTCGACTTCCTCTATCACGGCCAGGCGTGCATCAAGGTGAGTCGGGCGTCGGCCGCGCGCGGGTAGAGGGTTCACGCTCGTCGACGCCGTTTCAGTCCAGCGAACTGGACAGCATCCAGGAGCTGTTCGAAGTGCTGCAAATCAAGTCGGACGTGTGGGAGTCCAGCACGCGCGAGGAGGCGAAGAAGCTCTCGGAGGACGGCTGGACGCCGAACTCCGACGACGGCTCCGACTCGGCGACGATTGTGAAGAAGGACCCGGACGAAGACCGCCGCAGCGAGGACGACGACGACGAGAAGGAGGAGGGCGAGATCAAGGACGACGACGACGACGACGACACCTCGGACCATCGGAACGACGACGAGGACGAGCGCCGGAGCACCTCGCCGATACCGGTCAACCTGTCGCTCAACTCCAAGTCCGTGGAGGAGGACGAGAACGAGAACGGACAAGTCGAGGCAAGTTTCACTCTAGTGCCAGGCGCACCCGCATTAAGTGGCGTGCAATAATCGCTGTCGGTTACAGAGCACCGAGGAGCCCTCTACCGGAGACACAATGAAAATTGGCCAGTCGACGGTGAAGATAGCGCCGAAGGTCCACGAGCACTCTCAGTACCACCACCATCGGATGAAACGAAAGAGCGCGTATATCGAACCGATCGTATTAAAGCATCACGAAGAATTCGCCAATCTGAAGCCCCCGATCGGGGACCAGAAGCTGATATCGCTAGTACAAACCCCCGAGAACTACGTGGTGACGCCGCACAGAAAGCGCCGACCGGGCTTCCACAACTCGCCGGCGCAGAATCCGCCCTTCGTGCCCTTCTCGCCTAGTTATATAGACGAGGGAGCCATCCACCAGCGGTACAAGACGCTCCAACACCCCCTGCTGGCCGCACATCACCCGCTGTCTCTGAGCGCGCCGCCGTTCTTAGTGGAGAGAACGCACACGCCGACCCCCGGCCAGCACGCCGACGGATCTTCAGGCGACAACGTCGTCGTCAAATACAGACCACCCTCGGCGGACCAGAGCGTGTCGGAAGGGTATTCCGGCTTCGAGCACACGTGGGGCGCGTGGTCTCTCTGCCAGGCCCAGGTGAACACGCCCGACGACCGAGAGGCCAGAGACAGGGAGCGCGACAGGGACAGAGATCGAGACCGAGAACGTTCCAGGGACAGAGACCCGTCGATACCGGCCTTCCCCACCAACGCGCCCACGACCGACGACAACCCGGAGAGCTCGCAGGCGGCGGCGCGCGACAGCGCCCGCGGCGACGCGGCCACGACGAAGCCGCAGGGCGCGCCTGGGGGCGGTGGTGGTGGCGGCGGGGGGCAGGTACGCGAGTACCGCTGCGAGTACTGCGGCAAGCAGTTCGGCATGTCGTGGAACCTCAAGACGCACCTGCGCGTGCACACCGGCGAGAAGCCGTTCGCGTGCCGCCTGTGCGTCGCCATGTTCAAGCAGAAGGCGCACCTGCTGAAGCACTTGTGCTCGGTGCATCGCAACGTCATCTCGGCGAGCAGCGACGGCAGCGTCGGGCGCTTCAACTGCTGCTTCTGCCCGCTGTCGTTCGAGTCGCTGCCGGAGTTGATCCGGCATCTGTCCGGCCCGCACAACAACCTCCTGCTCAGCAAGAACATGCACGAGCTGAAATGACACCTCCTCGACGACGGCGCCGGCGGACGACATTCCAGGACGCGAGTGCGCGTTCGCTTGTAGACGGTGCGAAACCGTTTTGTGATAAATTTACACACACACGCGAGCGAGGCCCAGCTCAGGGATAGGACCTTCTTCATACACACAAACACAAACACCCACACACTCAAACACACACACACACACACACACAGGCCGCCCGTCTTCCTCATCACCGATAGTGCTTTAGTAATTTTATACGCAGACAGAATAGTAGAGACACGCCCGCATAGATAGGTAGATTGTATGTTTAGCGCCAATCGTAAATTGTAACATAGTAACCATTCTCTCAACCGACGCTGTGTTCAAAACGACTCGTGTACCTAAAGAGACGCCCCCGACGGACGTGGAGAAGAGAGGAGATACTGCGCGTGACGAGTGCGACGACGAGGACGAAGCTCGCTCCTCGCTGGCCCGTCGTACGCATCGCGAGTGGTGGACATCCGCGGTGCGGCGCGGCGATCGCGCGCGAACAACGCACCGCATAACCTCGAAAACGGGCGCCATCTTGGCTCGCGGCGCGCGCTTCGAATGTCTCGCGCGCGCGACCCGTGCCTCGTTCGCTATTTTTACGTCTTGCGCAATCGCGCGCGCCCGACGAGAGGAGCGGCGTTTTTCGCGTGCGTGCGTGCGTGCACCACGAAAATACTTATGGTTTTTACTACAAAACTGGAACGTGTACATTGTATATTATTATCAAGCGAACGTATATTTTTTCAATATACACCACCAAAGACGTACGAAAGTAAGCAAAACAGTAACGAAGAGCGTGACGAGATGGAAGCGAGCTAGGGAGTAGCACACCTAGAAGAAGACGAAGAAGAACAAGACGCGGACGCAAAAAGTGGCGCCACCTATATCCGAACGTTGTGCGAATGAGCGTGCGTGCGTGAACGGCGAGACCCGAAGAAAGTTATTTTTCGACGCGGATTTCGAAATCGCGTCGCCGCGTCGAAATTTCTATTCGGCTTTGTGCAATCGCTCTCGAAATGTTTGTGGTGCGAATGTGGTGTGCGTGTGCTCTTGCCCTGGCATTGCGACAGCGCCGAAATCTCGCGCGACTCGGCCATTGGCAATCGCCGCAATTCGGCGCGTTTGTAATTTGTGTTTTTCGATTAGTTTCGGAGGTTGCGCCCGTTTGTGGGCGCAGCGTAAATGGCGAAAATTGACGTAGATAAAAATGGAATAATTTTGTAATGAAAGGGATTAAGCGCAGAAGGACTCTTGTGGTACAAACATGTGGTACGTTAGGTTTAATTAAATTTTAACAACACCGACATCTCTGTAAATACGAAGCCGCGTGCGTTTGTAAATAGCGATATTTAAGATAATGACTATTTAAAATATAAAACCCAATCACCTTTGTTCGTCTCTGCGTTGTACCTGATTTTCACCTGCGCGCATGTGCGATTGCCTCACGTTTCACCTTCTCTCCCGCGATCTGCGCGCGCACGTCGCGCTTTGCCGTTGCATCAATTGTGCGTTGCGCCGCGCCGCCGCCGGCAATTTGTCCATTGCGTCATTGTGCGCATTACATAATTGCACGTTACGATTTCTATCGGGCTCGCGTGAACCTTTTTACTTTCATGATGCCAAACCGACTGAAACTTGATGTCAACAAATATGTCTTCTTATCTATTACAATGTGAGGTTAATATCTATGTTTAGGCAACCAAATATTCATTTAAAATTCCATGCTGAAAAACCGAGCCCCAACAATACAAAGTGAAGTTAATGTCAATTTTTAGACAACCAATTGTATTGCACAGTTGACATCTTTTTCTGCTGGTTAGATCAATTAGAAAATAATAAACCTCAACATTGTGAGGTTAATATCTATGATTAGGCAACCAAATATTCTTTTAGAATTCCATGCTGATTTAATTCGTAAAAAAATTATTTTTGCATCCGAGAATAATCGCGGTTTTTAACTATCATGGTGTAAAACCGAGCCCCAACAATTCAAAGTGAAGTTAATATCCATTTTTAGGCAACCAATTATACAATTAAAAATACATCACAATTTACATCCTTTCCTGCTAATTAAATCCATAAGAAAATAATAGGCTCCAAAAAAGGAAGTTAATATCTATAATTAGGCAATCAAATATTCATTTAAAATTCCATGCTGGTTAAATTCATAAGAAATAAATTATGTTTACTTCCGAGAAAAATTGCGGTTTTTAACTTTCATGGTGTAAAACCGACCAAAACCAAGCGCCAACAATACAATGTTAAATTATCATCCATTTGTAAGCAATCAATTAATACGATTAAAAATACACCGTATTTTACATCCTTTGCTGTGGGTTACATCCATAAGAAAATAATGAACTCCAAGAAATTGAAGATAATATCTATAATTAGGTAACCAGATATTTATTTACATTTGTATGAAAGAAGTTATTGTTACATCCGAAAAAAATTATGATAAACCGTGGTCCGTGAATTGTTAACTTTAATGGTGTAAAACCGAGCGACAACAATTTCATAGCATCAATCACAAAGTGAGGTTAATATAATTATACGATTAAAAATACTGCACATTTTACGTCCTTTCCTGCTAGTCAGATCCATATCAAAATAATAAGCTGCAACAAAGAAAATTTAATATCCACGTTTAGACAACCAATTATACATTTTAAAACACAAGACATTTCACGTCCTTAACGCGATTTCCTGCTGGTTTGATATGTAGCAAATAAGTTATTATTACACCCAAGGAGAACCGATCAGCCGTGGATCATGCGCCATACGGCAAATGTTAGGAAATAATCTGAAATCGCGCGTTACGGTAAAGTCGCGTTGCGCAACGCGTGCTTTCTTGGTTGTCTATGCGAAGCGGCAGGTCACGCCTCGGATCGGTCACTTACCGAATTGAGCAGTTAATGAACGCCTCCGGTCGGGACTTAATTAAACGGCAGCTTAACTTGAGACCACTCAAATTGTTTTTTTCCTAATTTTTAGACATTCCGGCTTTTTGTAGAAATTGACATCAATCCACGAACCCGCAAAAGAAAAACGCTTGTATCTCATAGGCGTAAACCTAGTCAGAGTGTAAATCAAAACATAACCGTTTACGAAAAGATCACATTTCTGTCCGCATACATAATAATAATAATAATAATAATAATGACGTTGCTAGTGTGGCAACTTTTGTTCGACTAAAAGAGGCCGGCCAGAGATGGAGCTCGAAAAAGAAAGAGAGATAGAGAGAGAGAGAGAGAGAGAGAGAGAGAGAGAGTTCGGTCCATCGATGATGAAATGCCCACGAAGTCGTAATAACTTGCCATTGACTTTAGCGCACGTCGGGACCCGATCGCGGAGAGCGCCGAACACCGTTGTTCGAAAGAGTTCAGAAGGCCAACGTAGGGCATTGCCTCTTCTAATGCAAAATCTGTCTCCAGCGACTTCTGGTAACTCGATCGATTCGGATCGCCGTTTCACACGCGATGTCAGAGATCGGAATAATATGCAAAGCAAGAGTACGATTGATGTTTTCATTTTCGTTGCCCCCTTCTCCTGGTCCACCAGGACGCTCTACAAGGAAGAGTCGACCGACGGTTAGAAAGGAAAGAGAAGAGAGAAAGAGATCGACGGATGACACCTAGAACGTAGACGAAGATCAAGATCGCGATCGCCATCAAGATGGACGAAAAGCGGTATTCTCCATCCGAAAGGAGCCTATAAAAGCGATGAGACGACCGGGAGCCGACACACACACCGTCGCCGCAGCCGCACACGATGGCCAACATGTTGACGCTCTCGCTCGTCGCCATGGCGGCGCTCGCCGCCGTCCGCGCGCAGATCCCCAACGTGGGCTGGTGTCCAGAGTACCTGCCGATGACCGACTTCGACATGAACCGCTTCCTCGGCAAGTGGTACGAAGCCGAGCGGTATTTCACCTTCACCGAGGTGGTCTCCCGATGCGTCGTCACCGATTACGCCAAGGCGCCCAGCGGCAGGATCTACGTGAGCAACGAAGTCACCAACCGATTGTAAGACCGTCGATCGACGTCTCCACCACACGCGAAACCTAATTGTTTCCGCAATCAGGACCGGCGTCAAGCGGATCATCAACGGCAACATGGAGCTGCTCGGCAAGGGCGACGAGGGTCGCATCCACGTCAAGTTCGCCACCACGCCGATCCCGACCGAGACCACCCTGACCGTCTTGGAGACCGACTACGACAACTACGCCGCCGTCTGGTCCTGCAACGGTTTCGGCCCGATCCACACACGTAAGTGCTCGGTCACCTCCATCCAGCTAATCAACGAGCTCGATGTGAACCGCAATGTTCTAGAAAATGCTTGGCTCATGACCCGCGAACGCCTCCCGAGCGGCAACGTCCTCCAAAAGGGCTACGGCATCCTGGACAAGTTCAAGATCAACCGCAACTTCTTCGTCAAGACCGACCAAGAGGGCTGCTACTTGGCCGCCTCCGACATCAACGCCGCCAACGGCATCACCGCCCAGTCCACCGTCCCGGAGTTCTCCGGCAGCGACCAGCGCGACGGCGGCGACGACGACGAAGGCCTCCGCGCCGCCGGCGTCCTCGCAGGCGACAAGGTCGGGGTCGAACGGAACGAAGTCAAGCCCGCCGAGGCGGAGACGAGGCCCGAAACTTTGGAGATCAGACCGGCCGAGCACCTCCGCCCCGCCAAGCCGGCACCGGCCAAGGAACACGCGAAACCGGAAGCCGAAGACGTCGCAGCTCCGGTCGTCAGTGTGCCCGAGCGCATCCTGAGTGCCGGCGCTACCAAAGCTTAAGACAAACGAGCTTCCCTCCTATTTCGCCTCATCTATTTATTTTATTTATTTGTATGTAACGATATGTGTAAATAAATTGTGCGTTGTGTTTTTTCACACAAAAAAGAAATCACATCTCGTCCCGTTCGCACGCCACCCCTACCACTTTCCAGGCATATGAATTAGTCCAACGTGCACGATTCCGAGAAATTCGGCATTAGAAACCGTTCGACCGTTATTCTGACCTTATGGCACATGCTAACGACGACGCTGGTCGTCATCTTCGCCGTCTTCGCGGATTGCATCACTCGCGTCGCCTGCGTTCGACCTGCAATGACACGCGCTGAAATGCGATCGACGATTCGGCTGATAATCGCGCTGGCGTTGGCGGCGAGTGCATTCACCCAGGTGCCATTCTTCGGCCCGTGCCCCGACCTACCGACCATGCAGCGCTTCGACACTCGGAAGGTACAGTGATAAGATAAACACGCATTGACGACGATGCACATTTGTGAGTACACTTGCAGTACCTGGGTAAGTGGTACGAGGCCGAGCGATATTTCGCGCTCTTCGAATTCGGGGGCAAATGCGTCACCGGCGATTACGGCCTAACGGAACACGGCGAAATCGTCATAATTAACAGGCAAACCAGTGCCATGTAAGTGCGACTTCACTCAGATTAACTTCAATGCTAAACGGGCGTTAATTCAGAACAGGAATCGAATCGACCATTGAAGGAGTAGGAAATCTCCTGGAACGAAGCGCCTCTGCTAAATTAGCAATTAAATTTCCATCCTTAAAAGGTACCAATGCCATAAAATACAACTAAACAAACCGTTTTAATTTTGTTTAATTTTGGATAATTTAGGATTCGTCGATTTCGCCGCGCCATATTGGGTCCTGGACACGGATTACGACAACTACGCCTTGGTCTGGTCGTGTAACAGTTTCGGAATGTTCAGCACAAGTAATCACTGTTCTACGTAAACCTTTCGTGCGGACTTAATTACATTGAAATAAAATTTCTAGGAAACGCATGGATTTTAACGAGGAGTCGCATTCCGTCGTTGGAAATAATTGGACAAGCTTATAAGATATTAGATGATTTGGGTATTAATCGAACTTATTTTATTCGAACCGATCAGAGAAATTGTCCCGTTAACTACTAACAATATTAACCCCATTAACAATATTATAGTCTTTGACTATAGGCAACCAAATAAACAACATAAGATATTTAATTTGTTATTGGCAAGAAAAATAAAGTTACTAAAGTCAACTTCTATACTGCAAATAGTATGAGTTCTTGTAAACTATCTTATATTCATCTCCCATATGTCTTTAATGTCAATTCTCTTGTGATAAAATGATTAATTTACCTTGCGGAAGCTGAATAGCTAGGAATCTAATTATAAATGAGCTTATTTAGATGCAAATTATCCGTTCTACATATTACTCTGTGCTTCAGGTTCCACCCCTTTTTGTTCCAAAGCACCGAAAGGTATCAAAATCAGTTTCAAAACCGTCGTGGGTTTT